>CABFOW010002064.1:43293-70823 GCA_902141385.1 Timema californicum | reverse complement strand
CCCCAAACTCAGGTATTTAAATAATACTTTTAAAAAAACCTCACGGCCAAAGTAGAAGGCAAGAAAGACGGCTCCTGCCAAGTTTTAAATGTGAGATGGTGCCATCTAAACATTGTCTTTGAATGTACCTGTACGGCCTCTCTCTTCATGCCCATGGCGAGACACTTCTGGTAGCGACAATACTGACATCTGTTTCGCTGTCTCTTGTCAATGATACAGTTACGGTCCTCACGACAGGCGTATGTCAGATCCTTTCGCACTGTTCGTTTGAAGAAACCTTTGCAGCCTTCACAGCTTGGAACATACGCACACAAGAGACACGGTAATGAGAGATCCCTTTAATTGAATCACTAGATAAGTTTATACAATTCCTGATATTTGACAACATATAATAGTGTAAAAGGTCGAATAAACAGTTTTAATCACTTTACGTTAGTAAATAAATTTAGTAACTATTAGCTAACATGCTTCAGTGAACACATGATCTAAGGCGTCGTTCTCATGTTAGACTGGCCTGCTGATGATAGATCAAGGTTTGAATCTCAGTAGGGTCTACTGAGGGTGGTTTTCCTAAATAGTTTACCACTCTCCTTCCATGTAAATGCGAGTAAATTACTTCAAAAGTGCTTCCTTCCTCATCCCTACCACATTATAGTAATTATTATAATATGTGTATAACCTGATTAGGTAATAAGACTCAGAGATAAAGAAAGAGTAAATATTATATTCAGGAATAGAGCCCGGATTTTTATGTTATTTAAACCCTTCCGGTTATAAAAGTGAAATGTAGGCAAATCAGATTGTTTTGGAGTGTATTTTCTCTTTCAATATTACATATTTTTATATACTTTACTGAATTATACATGTTTTCAAAATTTTAAATAGAATTAAATATTTTGCATTTTTTTTTTAATTCTGGTATTATTTTTACATCTTTCTCAAGGAAAATACTTTTAAATGGTGAAGTATCAATTTTCAGGCAATTTGTACTTTCATAAAGGAATGTACCCAGTGAAGGGATGGCAGTAAACAAAGTCCAAGTCGGGTATGTTGGCTCAACAGAGAGGATTACAGTTTCTGTAACGTAATTTTGTGTATGATGTTTCTCGGGCTGTGAAGGGGAGAGGATGTGATGTTGATAGATAGTGGTTTCAGTAGCACATCTCTCATGCAGTATCTAAGTGACCACGCATGATCTATCTATCTCTTGCCATGCTGCCATAGTCCAGTTGGTGTTTTACTTTCTTCTACTGAAGAAGGGTACTGGTGTACCCCATAAGTTTAATAATTATGTGTTTTTAACTGTGAACTTTGCGGCCTACAGTTTGTAGGCACAAGTTGACGAGTAACAATATTTATTTTATCTGATTAGCTCATACAGGCTAGTATGTCGAGATCAAACCTTTAACCTCAGATCAAAAAAAATAATTCTAGGAAACTGACTTTAAATATGGAGGGGTAAGACATTCAATGGTTTTCAAAGCGCCAGCAACAATGGAGATTTTATTGAAAGTTTGAAGTGTTTGTATTATTTCTAAATAATCCCATTTATTTGAAGTGTTAAATTAATAGGAAATGTGATTGGTGTAGATTAAACTAATAATGCAATGCATCTAATTAATTAAGTAACTGTACCTCTATATTTAAAAAAGAGTTTTTCCATTACTTCCTT
Organism: Timema californicum; assembly: GCA_902141385.1. NCBI lineage: Eukaryota > Metazoa > Arthropoda > Insecta > Phasmatodea > Timematidae > Timema > Timema californicum. The sequence continues at coordinate 69,151 of CABFOW010002064.1, read as the reverse complement.
CATAAATATAGAATAAATTTAAATTTTGTTTCGATAATATAAGTATATATATCATTAACAGAGGGAAAGAAGGTTTATTCGATGTTACATATTTTTACATTAATACATATTTTAAATGATTTTGCCACATATTTATGTACAATGTTTTAGGTTAATACCACATACATTAGTCCCATGGCTTCTTTGGTGCTGACTGACAGCTCACAGCTGACTACTGACAGTCAACATTTTAGGTATATACCTACATTTTGAATGTCAGAAGTGACTGCTAAACACACATTTTTTCAGATAATATGGTTCGGTATAGGGATAAATAATTTGTTCTGGTAACTTTTCAAAGCTTTTAGCTGTTAGCTGTGAGCTGTCAGTCAGCACCAGAGAAGTCATGGGGCTGCTGTACAAATCTGGGTTTTGGTCATGAGCAACTTAAATTGGTTAAAATGATGAAAGTTGAAGTTAATAAAACAGGTCTAGATTAAAATTACCAAAGAGCAAAGTTATTATTTACTTAAACACTGTTGCAGTTCACAATAATATTAATGAAAAAAAAAAAAATTGGAGTAAAGGAATTTAAAAGTTAAATCATAGTGTTCTGATTGATTGAAATTATTGTTGAATTGTAAACATTTGAAGCTTGCTTGTTGACAAAAGTTTTGTTTGTAGTCCTGTTTATACAGTTTGTTCTCATGAGCTAATTGTGAGCCATAGGGAAATCTTATGACAAATTAATTATTGTTCATCGTTAGTTTGAAATGTAAGAAAAAATTTAATTTGGGCATTATTATGGTTGCGAAAACCCAGAGTTTGATGATATATTGCTCTAGAGAAGCACAACAAAAAATGTATAATCTAACCATAAACAATCACCAACCTCATGACTTTCACAAATAACACAACACTCAAATTTCCTATTTTCTTACATTTCAGAATGCTAATGACAGTTAACTTGTAAAAAAATATATCTGCTTTACTTTAAGTCCTGTTAAGAGTAGACATCTCTATTTCCATGTTCTTATCATAATACAGTTTTAACATTTCTCTTTGCATTTCAAGCTGAATTATCTCTTATAAGTTCTCTTTAGATTTTAAGTAAAGTCAGTTCAGCGTAGGAATTGTTTTCTGAAAGGCCTTTTTCCCTACCAGAAATCTATTATATGGTAGGATATTGGTAGGAAAAAAGACCTTTCAGAGAGTAATTCCTACCGTAAATGGAGTATAGATGTGTGTCCTTGGTGATCAAGTTAGACAGAAAACAAGTTAATAATATATTCATAAGTTCATTATATTCAAAGAGAATAACAGTTATTCATGCAGTTTAGGCAGTCTTGCAATAAATGTCAAAAAGTTTGAAAATAAACCCTAGGTACTCAATCAATTGCTTAGAATTATAAATAAAATCCCTCGAAATGAGCTCCTAAATATAAAACCTTTTGGGCTGCCGCCACATCCAAACAAATACCAGAATGAAGAATTATGTTGATACATTCTTCAACCTAGGTTCAAAAAAATGTTTCTGCCAAATTTGGTTAAAATTGGATGTATTTGACAGTGATTGCGGAGTAAAGATCTGGACAGGTAGACAAAATTCCAAATAGTTAAGTTAAAACATGACCTCGCTAAGCTCGGCCAATAATCCAAAAGTAGCACAAGAAGGCTTGGCATACAACTTAGACAACATCCACAAACTTTTATCGACACTCAGGTTTTAAATATCTGCAATTCGGCGAAAATTTTAAACAACACTGGGAGAATTTACCTTTTAAATGTTTGATATTCATAAAAACAACAAAAATAAACATTGTTTATTGATTTATTAATATTGAGGTGAACTGCAGCAGTTTTTTGAGAAATTATAACTTCACTATATCAAAAAATATTAGCCTAAACTGGTTTAAAAAGTTTTTTTCTTTTTTAGTTATCACTAATTTTAATTGCTCATCACTATTTCGATTATTAAAATTATTTATCAATGTATTACGACAAAGTGTCAATTCGGTATTTCAAATTATTTATAATATATTGTCAAATATAAAGAATTCAAAAATTGTGCCTCGAAAAGAGAAAGAGATGATCTCCAAAATAATTATACAATTAGGTTGATTACTGTTAAACCCACCATAATGGAATACTAAGATTAAGGGAACTATTTTAACAATATACAGTTACATTTAACTAAACATTAGGAAATGTATAAATATTAAAGGCAGCTATTAATTTGAATAATATAAGTTTTTTATGTTGGCTTAAACACTTTGAAGAAAAATCTAAAAATGGAGTTTCTAAGACTGTTGTGAGGGGTGAGTAAAAAAAATTGATAAAATTGCTAAATTTCTAATTTAATAAGTTTAGCCATCATGGTCAAATCAGCTATATTGTGTATAAACTCGGTTTGGTCCCCAACAGGGCTTACTGGGGGTGGTACATTCCTTATTACCGTTTATCATTCTCTTTACAGGCAGATGTGGATTATTTTATTAAAACCCACCAACTAAAATTATGGTTATCCACATATTAATGCTCAGAGATTTGGGATGAGTAAGGTAAAATTTGAAAGGGAAATTAACTACATTAGAGTGGAAAACACTTTAAGAAAAGACACCTCAATAAACCAAGATGGAATTCGAACCCCAACCTCTCTGTCACTGGCAAACCGAAAAAGACAAGAGTTGTGCCTTTATACTGCATGACCACAGAGTAAGAAATAGTAGAGTTAAAATGATTATGTTCGGTGGGAGTAAAGTGTGGGAGATGTTGCCTGATTCATACATGTGTGCATTTGTTTACATCAGAGAACCACCTTCTACAGACATGTGTGCCATTCACACTAGCTTACAGCGCCAGTATTATGAAGTGCAAGTGGGCAACCGTGGGGTCTGTATTTATATGTTAGTGCTTCTCTCCTCTTCCCCCCTCATTCTATAGAACAAATTTACAGAATTGGATATCAGCCATCTCATATAGTAGATGCCCCTGTTAAGTGATTTTTTTTATATACAATTATTATTTTCAGGCACTTAAAAAACACACGTGAAAGCCCTTGCTTATAAATAAAACTTAGAAACACTTGCGTCATATTCATCATAGCTTCATTAAAAGAGCATTACTTGGCCTGGATCCACTAAAGATTACAAATAGATGCACTGGTGCAACTTTGTAACATGTGCCTGGATATGACTTAACTAAAATGAGCAGGTGCAGTTTGAGAGCGAATGTGTGTCGTTTATGCGTGTCCACTCAAAGAGTAGACAAAACCTATAAATCATGTAATTTGGTCAAACTCTGATTCAAGGGAGAAAATCGAAAGTAAATTAGATAAATGATCAGGTTATTCGTTTCATTGGTCAAATAGATTGGACTGTCGATGACAAGGCGATAAGGGTTTGAATCTTGGTCCAGTGTAAGAGGGCGATTTTTCCTAATTGGTTTCCCAGTTTTTCTCTAGGCAAATACATTTTCTAAAAATTACATTCCTCATCACTGCTCCACTAGCATAACTAATGTTTATGTGTTTAACCTAAACAGGTAGTAAAACGCAATGGAAAAAACAATAAAAAATTATCAAAATGGGTAGTAAATGAAACATGGCAATGTTAAAATCGTCTAATTATAACGCTTTGTTTTTGTATTGTTAACCTGTTGATTAAGTTTTTACTATTCATAATATTATAGTATATTATAATTATATTTCATTTGACTATACACAAATTGTTGACTAAGATAGGAATTAAAATAACCAACAACTAGCAAGAACATAATCTGTTGTAGTGTGATGATAACAAATCTCAGGCTTCCTTGGTATTGTTGCATTTTACTATAAAAGAGAAGAACAACAAATAAAATTACCAAATGTGAAATATTTCTCAAGAAAAAAAAAGAGGTATTTTTTTTCATTTGATATTACTTGTCTACATATTTTATAATATTTTAGTATTGCAAAGAAAACTTTGAGTTAATATTTAATCTTCATTTACTTAAAGTATTTAACGCAAACTTTCTAAACCAACTGATTATATTAGCACATGACTTCTAAGCTAATTTAAATCTAGAACAGATACAACATCCAGCCCCAGGTTGTTACAGCATCCAGCCCCTGGTTGTTAAGTCATCACTGTTAAAGAGGAAACGCACATTTCACCAATGATAAAGTTTTCAGCTTCGGCAGGAATCAAACCTGGGACTCTTAACTCAGTAGACATACACACTACCAATTGAGTTAAGGTGTAAAACTAATAATATAGTTGTATACTGAATAATGTTGTTTCAACAATACTTACGCTATGTCACTATGAGCTATAAAGTTCATTTCCACACATAAAAAAGTATGCCACCTATCCTTATGTTGAGCTAGTTCTATCCAGTCCACCTCATTACACCCTATTTCTTTCGGGTCTAATGCTATCCTACCGTCTGCCATTTTCAGTAGATATTTGAAATAAAGTAGCATCAACTTTGAAAGTAAGTTCTTCACACAGATCAGCTAGATAATATGCAAATGATGATATCACTGTTGTTCTCGCCACCAATTGGTTACTATTTTTGGTGACTACAGGAACGTAACTTATAAATAAGGTAAATCTTGGGGGACCTCTTTGGTGCAAAGTTGTGCCATTTTTATATTTGCACCAGGGCACCTTTTCAGCCATTAGTAAACTATATCCATGATTTTTGAACATGAATCCCAAAGAGGCCATCAGTGATGAGCAAGGGAAACCCCTTCAAGCTACCATCCCCGACAAGACCAAGGGATGCAATTAGCTATTTGGTGCCCCCAAACAAATGATTTCAGTGCCACCATCTATGTTCACATAATGACCAAGCATAGAATTGACGATGATATAGTCATACCAATAATCATTCATTTGCTACTTGGCAAGGAAAGAAATGTCAATAGCACAGTGAATGTGTTATGTATTTAATTTAGGCTTATTTCTGAAAATATACCATCCCTAAAGTGTTGACACCCTTAGCAGTTTACTAAGTTTGTCTGTGTTTAAATTCAACCCAAGGTGTTTACAATATGGTTAAAACTGGCTGTAATAAGAATCAATGATGAAATAATTATTCTATCTCTTTGAAATTACATTTACCTGTATGTGAAGCTTTCCAACCACAATCAGAAAGGTATAAATTGTGAGAAATAGATAAAACATTTTTACAATCCTGAAAATTTTGATGTGCCATTTGGTTTGGGGGGAAAAACGGCGTTTAAATCTTCATCCGAGTTTTCTAATGGGATTTATAATTGGTTTAGTTAAGTTCTAGTTCAAACAATATGGATAGTATAATATAGTCATTATGTGCTAAAGCAGTAGAGTCACTTCAGTGATAATGGGCTTTACTTTAAAGCACAAGGCCATGGTTTGAGTCTAAGATGAGTACACCAAGGGTTTGTTTACATCCTCTCTGCGAAAAAACTGTGGTTCCTCTTAGTGTGTACAAAAAAAAATCTGAAAAATAAAATTTAATATTTGTATGAGCCATGACTTAACACTAACTTTAAGTATATCTCAGTCGGTAGCACACATATTTACTGAACTTAAGGGTCTCAGGTTCAATTCCTGACATAGTAAAAAATGTATCATTGGCGAGATTGAGGTGTGATGAATTGATGGCTGGGGTTATGAGTGTTGTGTCTGTTTCTAGAATTAAGTTAGTTTTAAATTGTGTATTAATATTAGATGGTTTAGTGTATATTCATATTTAAAAATAAATAAAATAAAAGGATACATAAATTCACATTTAAAATAAGTATTTAAGAACCTAAGCGATAACCTGCTCCCTGTTATTTTTATTATTAATGTTACAAGTACTTAAGGGGCCTCTTAGGTGAGCATTTGAGTGTTATTCAGATGTTTCACTTGGACCCGGTATTGAAAACAAAAATAATCACATAATGAAATATCGATCCTAGCTGTATTTTACACAAAACTATTAGACCACTTTTTTGACTTGGAGAAAAGTTCTCATTGGAATATAATACTAATCAATTTGGTGTAAATGTGCACATATATTTTTATCTTTCAGAACCAGAAATGTATAATGTATGTATGACATTCATATTACATGAAGGTCAAGAAAGCGGAGATGAAAACAAGTTTCTGTATAGACAGCAGAACTGAGTGTATTAGTAGGCACCACTGGAACAAAAACAATCTTCAGTTGACGCACTGTGTAAAGCACCTTCTTCCACTCTCAGCGGAACATATTCATGGTTCCTGTAGACCACCTTTTCATTACTAATCCATTTTACAGATCAATTTCCCTGCCATCACAGTACACAGAGAGACAACAGGTTCACAACCAGGCTAGGTGAGCAGTCAGAATGTATGACCCTGACCTAGTTAACTGGAATTTAATTCTGACTGGTTATGTTGAGTGTAGGTTTTACGAGATGATCAAAATAAGACAAGTAAACAAGATAAGATGGAATATTAGAAAGCCTGACTCTGATATTACCAAATAGTTTGATTTTGATAGGATCTCCTGTGGATTGTTTAACATCGTAGTTTTCTAGTTTTTCTACAGGAGAATGGTGGTACAATTTCTTAAAAATTGCCTTGCCTCATCTTGTTCTCTAAGATTGGATATTTAAAATGGGAAACTTGGCAGCTATGATATAATGTGTATGATTTTCAGAACAGTTTGATCAGTAGGAACCAGATTTTGCCTATTTACCATTTCCTTGATTATAAAACATAGGCGGTTTATAGATTATATATGTATCTCACACGTGATTGTGTCTTTTAGAGTCAACTTGTTTCTTAACAGTTCCTCTTGTTGAAACTGCAATACTTTGTGTGTGTAAACTGGGTCCAAGGATAAACCAAGAAAAGGCACTTTATTTAAATCAATGAATAGTGACCGATTTCATGACAAATGGAAAAATCATCTTCTGCCAATCGTGTGCCAATGAGGTGAGTTTAGTTAATTAAATCATTTAAATTTAATAATAGGGTTCAAAATTTGTTTACAGTATTTAAAAAAATAATCCATCTCTTAGTAATACTAAGCTTTATAAAATAAACAGCATCAAGACATTACAAGTTGGCTATTCACGTGTGTTTTTTTTTCCAATAGACATTCTACGAAACAGCTTTTTAACACTTTTGACGTTATTGGGATTTATAATTTCCACTTTCATTTTAGCAGCTATAGTCTACTAATATTTATTTGTACTATATTATAGTTTGAAACAATCACATTAATTTATTCTTCATATCTTACCCATACCAAATATTACACTATTATACGTACCTATTAAAAATGAACTAAAAAAATGCATGTGATCCTATTCAGTGAATAAAATAAATTGTGTAATTCTACAATAGTTTATATAGCTTATTCAGTATTTAAATAATTTTTCTTAATTTTAGGTAATCCAGACATGATGAATAGGTACTACCTCACTGAGGGAGGCCAAAGTTGCTACAATTTCTAGCACTGTTGCGGCTGATCTGACCTATGGGAAGTGTCATTTTGGCAACCTGTCTGGGGCCCTCACAGCACTAGAAGCCAGGGACCTCTCTTTAACAAAACTGGAATGAGTATCGCAATGAAATTCAGGGTGAAGGATATGGGGGCAGTGTAACACATCTTGGAAGGAAACAGTATACCGTTTTAGGGGAAATGTTGAACATCTTTGGAAACGGCAGATTTGAAATTTTGGTCCCTGACATTGTGTGAAGTAGAATTAAACTTTTTAAATTATAAAAACATTATTTCTGACAATGTAACCAATTTCAATGTAGAAATTTTAGAAAAGTATCTAGTGGTTAACATCAATGTGAATTGCCTGTAAGCTGTATGTAAAGTTTGCAGTAGGGGTGTGCGAAGCTTCGACTTGGCTTCGAAACTTCGAAACAAATGTCAGCTTTGAGTTCACTTCGAAAATAATTCCGGTTTAGAAGCTTCGTCAATAAAATATTGACAGCTAACACTCGATTTATGGTCAGTTTTTGCCATTTATATATAACATAGAACAATATTTATTTGAAAAAAATCCTAAGTAATTGAATTGTAAGTTGTAATATAACTTTATTTATTAGATTAAAATGAAATATTAGTAGCAATAACTACAGTAAAACATTTTCTAAGTAATTTAAATACATAAAGTTTAATAAAAAACAATATAATATATTTTTCTAGTGTAAAAGAACAAAAAAATATTAGAATTTTGATTTTGCTTCACGAATAATTCATCTATTCAATTCGCGTTCGCTTCAAATTGAAAAAGTGGACTTCGCACACCCCTAGATTGCAGTAAAATCAATTTTACATATGTTCATTGTGTGCCAATTTTTTCCCTTAAACGCCTATTTTGATGACTGATCCTATATTTTTAATGCCTATTTGCCTGTCTATTTTAAACATTTTTGGTGCCTAGGTATTCGTCTACTAGTGATCAGCCCTTGCACACCTTGTAGAGAAGAAGTAAGGTACACCAAGTCCTTTTAGTTCAAAGAGGTGCTTCGAGTGTGTTCAAGTGATCTCTATTTCACTATAACAGAATGTACATCCCCATGCATGACCGAGTCTTGAGAAGCCAATTACCAAGTAATAAAATAAAAGCCATCTTGACATGTAAATCTAGAAAAAATAAAGGATCTTTGAAATAATTGTCTCATTAAATCCAGTCAGGTCTGTCCTTCCTAACATTTTACTGTCAAGAGTTCAGAGAAAAAGGAAGTTGTGACATAAGTAGAGAAAATAAGACGAGACGTAATTAGCTGTCGACAACAGCCGATACAACAAGCAAACCAATTTTGTTAATAATTTTCAGTAGATCAAGTGGCACGAGACAGAAATTATTTCACAAAAACACTCTTTGATATTGTATTTATAGAATAAGTTGTGAAAATAATCACAAAGCTAATAATTTATATTTCAATATTACTTATTTAAGAAAATACATTTTAAATCCTGTTAAAATTTAAAAGAGTGGAATAACCAAAATGAACAGAGGCTAGTACCCTCCCCCTCATTTGCTTTGCTAAACTCAAAAATATAGCCTTTTTTGGTCATACATGAGTTTATTGACAACATGTGAGTGTTATTAGACTACACATACTAAAGAACATTATCAATATTTTATAACTTATTATTTTTTATTATTATTATTATTATACCACGTCTTACTACCCGTTCGGGTTATACACTTTAAGTAATAATTACACTAATGGATTAGGAATTGGGGAGGTTTAAATGAAAGGAAGTGAACCCACATTTGCGTGGAGGGAGAGTGGAAAACCATTTAGGAAAAATCCCCTCCAGTTCACCTGACCGAGATTCGAACCTCGATCTCCCCGTCCTCAGCAGTCGAGCTCAACACGACTAGCGCGTTAGCCAACTACGCCACCGAGGCGGGTGACTTCACTTGTTAATTTTGTTAATGTGTCTGAATTGATTAATGAAAATATATATATATATTTGAAATGTATATTTCATAAAATGTCTTGTTTTAACTGTAATGATTAACACAGACTAGCAGAGCATATTATGCCCAGTCGAGGCATAGGAACATATAATACCAACTAATGACACAGCCAGGCAAAACAGTTGCCAACTTCCTTACCCGTTTGGTGTTGCTGGATTGATCCGAGACATTGCTACTGGCTATATTTTCCAAGATAGCTCCCCTACCACCACCTAGGTTAAATTCCCTGCCAAAATGTTTTAGACTAAAAAATTCCTAGTAAATCTCATTATCAAATGACCCTAGCATTCATTTAGCAGCCGTTGTGTGCACTCAGTTACATGAAAAATACATTTAATTTTTTGCCACATCATATTTGTTTTTGGCCAAATGGTTGAATAATATAAAAATTTGTTGTTTTTTACTATATCTACAGTTTTAACCATTTTCTTTTTTGATCCACCTTGATGATAGTATTCCAATAATCTACAAACATATAGGGCTCTACTCATTCACGGCACGCACATAAAATATAGTCAACAAATACTGTATTGCATTAGTGTTGATACTAAAGATTTAGTACGAATCTTCTGGCCATAAGAAGTACACAACCCAAAAAATAGCAACCTATAATTGCATAATTTTATACATGGAAAAAAGTAAAAGAATCAGTGATAAGAGTTAAAACATACAACACCTTAGCTCAGCCAGTAGTGTGTCTGTCTACAGAGCTAGGGATCTAGGGTTCGGTTCCTGCATGACCAAAAAAAAAGTATCATTTGTGAAAGGTGTTTTTTCCCTTTCATAGTGAATAGTTTATGGCCAGGGGCTAAGTGTTGTATCTGTCCTAGATTTAAGTTAGTTGATAAGTTGTATGCTGATATAATCAGTCGGTTCAGAAAGTGCACGTTAAATACCTTGAAAACAAATGAAAATGATAGGAGTTAACAGGAGAGACAAGTCTTTAGAATTGAAAAGATGAGCACAGTTAGCACATCACAATGCTACCACTGGACAAAAGAGTAATGGGTGGCTCCTTAAAAAATTGGCTATTAACGCTCAATGCTTGGATCTATATTTGGTTGTATTAAACTCAAAACAATGAAATGTTATATGCACAAAAGGTATAAAAAGGAAAATGATAAAAAAAAGGAAAGAATTTGTAAAAAAAAACCTAATTAACATGCAACCTATGACAAAAACAGAAAATTTAGATATAAGTCTTTAATTTTGGTTTTTTTTTCAACCGAAGTGAATAATTTTATATATGGCAGACTGTACAAGGAGTAGTAATAAATTGTCCAAAAGCGAGAGCTAGAGTCGAACAAGCTCTTCATGACTCTGTGATCACCATTAATTTCTCCACCGTGGCATGTACAAGGAGTGTAAAAGCAAGGAGGTGGAGAGCAGGAGAAAGGAATCATGCCTGGATAATTCCACTGAATGTACAGGTTGTCACGTGTCTCTCTCACTTCACTCCCACCATTTCTTCACCGAGATTCAAGGGCACTACTGAGCTGATGGCAGGGTCATGGGTCCGTCTAATTTCCCTCCTCTTTTCAAACAGGGAAATCAAGAGTGTTCCAGTTGTGAGAAGACCATAAGATTTTACAGTAATTTACAGCATTCTCTATCCTTTTATTGTTTTCTTTTAGGTTTATGTTTTCAATTTATTTCACCGCATCATTGTACCCCTTCAGGTTATACATATCCATTAAGCCAATTGGGTATAGATGAGGAAAGTAGAATTATAGAGGATATGTAACCTCATTTGTGTAAATTAATAGGGGAAAACTACCCAGGAAAAATCTACTTTCAGTACACCCAACAAGAATTCGAACCCTGATCTTCCCATGATCGACAATATAATCCAACACAAGAGTGATGCGTTAAGCCATAAGATCACAAATGATGAATTTTACAGCCATGCTTAGAATAGAACCGCGGACCTTTAGCTCATTCCCTTAGTATCCTACCAACTGAGCTAAGACGTTGAATGATAAAGATAATAAATATGTTCAAATATGTCTTAGGAAAACTTATTTAAAAACCATATTACAATTAAATAAGCTACGGGAAAAAAAACATGTGAAACCAATCTCATTATCATATTATTGATGGGGTGATATCATTATGTCTTCAATAGTTGTTTAATGGTAAGTCAACAAATTATGATTAAAAGAAAAAATCTTTCCTCCACATCTTACCATTCATTCTGGCCATATGATTCAATAATAATAGATTTTGTCAAAGGCAATACAAACTACTACCTTCATTTGTCCGTCATCTGTGACAATCTGCATCACAACAAAACCCAAGGTTACATTAATTAGTACAAGTTGTATATGGCCTCAAATGAAATGACATTTCAATTATTCTTTCGAATGGATATCAGCAAATACCAGAAAAACTATGGAAATGGAATTTTATTTCTACAATAGAGTAGTGAATGTTTCAAACGTGTCAAAATAATGTTAATAGATGTGGGACACTCGAACTCTTGATTCCTCGAATCCATTGGCATTCAAGAGATTAGTAGGGTGAAAATTTAAGACCTTGACCTTAAATAACATAATAATAATAATAATAATAATAATAATAGTTTTATATAATTAAATTACCGAAAAAAAAGTTTTTTGTTGTTTATAACGTAGTAGACATGCCAAACGAAATGTTATTTGTCAGTAGCACCAAGACTTGATACAACTTTTTTGAATTTGATTTTAAATTTTTTCCCTTTAACTAAAATTGTGAATGTTTAAATATCTAAGGATTCAAATTTGGATTCGAGAGAGAATTTAAGATTCAAATTTGAGAAATATAGGATTCAACCCATCTATAAATGTTACTAACCAAAGATGTGCCCAGATCAACCCAGACTAAACATAATGTTTGTTTAGTCTGGTATTTCGGTGACAGGGAGGTTTAGGTTTGAATTCACATCAGGTGTTTTGAGAGTGTTTTTTTTTTTTTTACTAAACAGTTTCCCACTCCCCCTTCACACAAATGTGGATGTGTTTCCTCTCAATTATAAGTTCCTCATTCCAGGCACATAAAAGTATATACTGTATGTGGATAGCTTGAATAAGTTGAGAGATGTGATAAAAAAAAACCATCAGAGATGTTTAAATAATGCTAATTTTACATTCATAAACTCCTTTTCCAGAGTTTGCCAGATAAATATTAATTTTTTGAGATTGATGCCCCACCAACACTCAAGGGTGCCCATGTGGGTTTTCCAAATGGGAGGCAGATTAGAGTCCCATATGCTGGGGGTGTGGCACTTTCCCCTCCTCGAGAGAAATTTCAGGAATTTAACCTTGTGTGGTGGGATTTTATAATATCTGAATATGACTATGAGCTAATTATATGAGTTTAAGGAGCCAATTATAGTAAATTACAACACAAATTATTTGAATTTTAGCAACAACAATAAGGCAAATTTATATGGCGGGTCTTGAACCAAGATATTTGGTGGGCATTAGATGATGACTACCATCACTTCAAAGAGGGTTAATTTAGAATCAGTCCTGAGTTGAAAATGTAATATTCAATTGGTGTGAAAGCCAATGGCCTATAAATGATTTGGAGTTCTATACAACACTAACAATACTGTTTGGGTGTTGTGCAGCTTCAAAACAAAAACAAGAAGGCACGCGAGCACACAAATGTTAAATATTTTTTGGAGCTGAAAATAATTCATGAGATTCTCTAAAATCTCTCCTGAACTGTTAATTCCTTAGAATTCTGGTACAAAATAAGGCCTTAAAAATCAGGGTGTACTGTCCATCCAGTTAATAAAAACTAAACACTAATTTGAGGACAAAGGATGAGGAAAGTTGAGTCAGTAGTATTTATTTGGAGAGAAAATGTAAAAACCTCCTTCAGCGCACTTGACCGGTAGTTGAATCGAAACGTATCCTACAGAAACAGAGTTGAGAGTGCCAGTTGATCCACCAACACTGAGCCAACACCGCTGGTAAAACATGTTAAAGAAAGGGAATGCTTCCTCTTGGTCTTGCTCTGCGAACTGGCAGCGTAATTCGGTGTTAAAGTCACAGCAAGAAAGTGTGTGGAGTGGAAACAAATGAATGACCTTGAAAACCCAACATTACATGCAACAGAACTTGATTGGCAGAGTTGAGCGCAGGCAACTATAACCTGTAGAGACGAAGGGAAAGAAAAACTCGCATGAACTCAAACCTAATAATTAAGTCGACTATCTCTACAATCTTACTTTACCTTCACTATTATAAACTAACATGTATAATGAAAGACTTCATATTTAAAGAATACCACGAAGAAGGAAATACACATTTATTATTAAAATATTCAAAATATCCTTTTAATGAATAGAGCTTAATTTTTTTATGAAATAATTATTTTAATAATTTGCATAAAGGCATTTGTTTTTATATATTAAAAACAATTATCATTGTTTTGGGTTTATTTGCATCCTAGTTAAAAATGTAGAGGTCCATCCAACCTTCTGATTTCATATAGTACTATAGGTTGTTCCACTCTTAAATTACAGCATAAGTTTTATAGAGCACGCATTGCCAGATTTTATTTGCTTTTGAAATTTAAAATGTTTATACTATAAATTATCAAGTTATACAACGTGTATACACTTTTGGTAATACATTTAAAGTCTAGTTTATGTCATTAATTAGGTAGTATGTTTTTTTATTACTATCAGTCTATAACACTATCTCGTCATCGTCGTTGAGATATTATAAGCCCACTTCATTAGACAATCCACAAAATCACCTCTACTGAGTAGGTTAGGATTTGAATTCTTGTCAAATCAAACTGAAGATGGTTTTCACAAATCAGTTAAAACAAATAGTTTCCTTCCCTCTATCCATGAAAATGTGTGTGCACGTTTTTAAATAATCATTTAACTGGTCCACACATTATTAGATTGATTATGATATAATAAGTCATTTATAACCTTAGCTTTAAGTTTGATAATAATTGCTATTTGATCACCAAACAGTATGTAGGTCTGCGTCAAAATAATGACCAAAACATATAGCCAATAGCTCACGACAGGAAGACAGACTTCTTAGGAATGTTTAAAAGAGCTGTGTTTTGTTTTTCTAAGAGCATGTTAGTTCACATTTCCATATATATTATCAGTAGAGGGATTCAATGTATCTAAATCCAGCAGTTCTACGCCTGGCACTTGTATTTTGACTATCAGCAACTTATATATAAATTAAATAAAAAATATAGTACCTTAAGGATAAAGAAAGTTGCTAAGATTAAGTGCACTAGTATTGGATCAAGACTTTTAAAAATTCACTTGATAAAACAAACGCGAAATAATATTTTATATTGGGTGTATTTTACATTCACGTTTTGAACAACTTGATTATTTCAACACATGACTTACAAACTAGCTTAACACTAAGAAAATCACAACGTCCAGTCCCCCATATAACCATTTATCAATCATAAATCTTCAGCTATGTTGGGAACTGGACCTGGGACCGCAAATGCGTTATTGACTGTGGTAGGGTATTGGACTCATTCCGGTGAATTCAGCCAGGTTTGAATCCTGGCCAAGTTACCAACGGAAGAGTGACATAGTGTAATGAGAGTATAACATTTTAGATTGATTAAACCCCCCACTGTAGGTAGGTGGTTTCTTATATCCCACTGAAACTAAACAAACAAATAAATATAATGGTTTTCATATTAATGCAAAATGGACTTAGGGTTGTACGTGTAGTCATTATTATCAAATTTTATGTGAATAGGATGAAATGGCATAGCTCTTCAATTTTAAACATCACAACTGTCTAATAAATAGTGCTGTGTTCTTCATGACAGGGCAGTGTGTACATTTACTCAATTTTATAGAAATAACGATGTTCATTTTTAAGCTACAAAATGAATTGGGAGATGGCAAGAATTTCTTTTTTATTTGGTTTAAAAATATGAGTGGGGCTGAAGTTGGTATGAATGGTATAATACTTCAATAAATAATTTAGCCCATACATTTAGAAAAAACACTTTTGGAGTGTTTTGAACCCCAAAAACATTCCCCTCCCTCCTTGGTATTGCTATGATAGTGATATTAAGACATTTAATAAGCACTTATTGAACATAAGGTTTTAACAGCCGACCGCTTCAACTTAGTGACCTACTCCTGTAGCCTCTTAAACTAAGGCGCTACTGTCGCAGTACACTAGTCTGCCTAAGATGAAAGATCGAGGTTCGAATCTCGGTCAGGTGTGCTGAGTATGGTTTTTCCAGAATGGTTTTCCACTCCCCCTCCATGACAATACAGGTACATTTCCTCTAAATATAACCTTCAGAATTCCTAAAACCAATAGCGTAATTTCAATATAAGAGTTCATACAACCCAAATGAGCAGTAAGATGCGATGCTAGAAAAAAAACAACTAATACTATGATATTGATTAAAACACTAAACTGTCAAACTTTGCCCAGTGCAGTATCATAATATATTATACTACTAACTATAATAATGACACAATGACAGAGTTTTCAGAGACAGTACAAGGTGTCCACTATCCACCCAAACTGTATTTTAAAATTACTTGACGTTTCCAGAGATAATTTCAAACTTTTACAGTCACTATTATTATATTACAAACATTATTTTATTAAGATCAAAACTTAATGTTATAGTATTTTTTAAGACACATATACACATTCTGATATTGTGCCGCTCTTTGGAAGGTTTTAAGGATTTCAGCCTATGTCGATGTGTAGTGCAATCTAAGTTAGATTTCAGTAAGATTATATCGAGACATTAAAATATCACCTTACACCAGTACAGTTTAAATTATTGCGAGCCAAATTCTTTTTTAGTTTCTTCTCCCTATAACACAATCAAATTCTCACATATGCACATAAACATTACTAAACTATGGCTAAAAACACGCAATTAAGGGGTGATAAGACGACATTAAAATCACATGTTGACTTTGAGATTATTTTATTCAACGAGGGCAAATGTGCTAAAAGAGATTAATGGCAAGTATTAACTGTAATAAAAATAATGTTATTTTAACTAATTGTAAATGAAAGTTGTCCATTAATTTAATGAATGTGTGAAAATTCCAGAATTTTTATCAAATGCCCTTACTAAGCAAATTTCCTAACTTTTCCTTGTTTTTCAGGCTGCTGGACAACCTGTAAATAATTATGAGGCATATACTGTTTGTGTGTGTGTGTAGCTATATTGTTGGATTAGCAAATTTAATTTACATTTGAAAACTGCCATATTTCAATTCCTTGTCTAGGACACATTTTTAAAAGGTCCCGCAAATTTAGAAAAACTACACCCGCATTTGAGTGGAGAAGGAGTGAAAAACCATTCTAAGCAAAACCGTCAGTACACCAGTCCTGGATTCAAACCGTGATCTCCTCATCATTGGCAGTCCAGTGTATTTCTATACAGTGCGTTATTAGTGTGAATTTACCTGTAGACACCATAGTGCTTTCCACTGGCGCGGTCCCCACATATGGAGCATAGGTGTTTGGAGTTACTGAGCGGGTGGTTAGGCGGGTATGGCGAAGAGGTGGAGCCCTTGGAGTTACTACCTGTCGAGTTGCCTAACAGGTTGCCATGCCCCATACTGAAACAAGCGAGACAATTTTTTGGTTTGTTCAATGATATTGGATTTCATATAATTAATTTTTTTTTGTATGTATCAAAGCTGTTGGACAAGTTTTCAATTTTGCATCAAATCTAAATATTTGTTTACTTACTCGAATTGATTCTAGATTGAATATCAAGTTTTGGAATTTAAAAAAAATCAAATCTGCTAATATTTTGCAAAATTATAATTATTTATTTTTGAATTAAGTGCAATAAAAAATTATATTCATGTAAACCATGTTCAAACAATAAATTGGTCAATGTTACTGGTACATAATTTACAAAATTATAATGATCAAATTAAATAATGTGAGTTTAAACTTTAAAATTATATTTAAATATGGTCCCATTACTAATATGAAATTTGAAGAATGTGTTAGTTTTATATTGTTAGCAAATTAATTCTAGTTTCTATAAAAAGTTAAATTATTTTAAGTTTTGACTTGTAACTCAAATTTAAGTTACATTTCATCAAGTCCTAATTTGGGCTTTATTTGGATTTGAAAATTGGTATTCAATTAGAAACTTTCATATGTAAAATTTTGAAGTTTTGCACAAAATTAAGTACCATCTAAATTGTAAATTTGACTATAATACACACTCATGATAAAAAAAAAGTTTTTTTTGTAAAGTCCAAATAATGTTTAACTAAATCAAAAATTAACATTTACCAATAATTAATTTACTATTGAAGACTCTTTAAGAATCATAACAAAACAGTTGTGATGAAAATATAAGCTATTTCAAGTAATCAATTTAAAATTAACTAAACAAATTAATATTTTGGTTGTTTGACTGCACTGTTTGCACATAGTTCAAACATATATATAGCTAATCAAAGGGATTTCCAAATATATATTTTCGTATAAAATGTATGATGACTGTAACATGCCAAACTGTTTTGTCAACAGCTCAATTGGAAATCGAGTATTGTACTGTTTATCAACTCAAGGGGTCCCCAAGGAATATTATGCGTACCCTGGACTGTTGGGCCCTCCGCCCCCGGTGGGGCTGAAGCTACCCGGGCTGAGAAGGCTGGCTGTGTCGGGCTTCATGTCGAGAGGGGACTGCGGCCCCATAGAGCTCACAGACAGGTTGTTCTCCAAGCTCAGCCCTGCAAACAAACACACACACAGGCATTAGGACCACCATGAGTAAATAGTTTTTTCACTTGGAACAAGGCTACTACCTGACTTTGAAAGGCTTAGGCAAGTAGTGGACACTCCTGACTAACTAAGGAGGCAAGGGTTTGATCTCAATAAAATGCATTGAATATAGACTTTTTAATCCTCTTGCCAATTAATATTACTCAATTAACCTAATTCAGGGTTGACAAACTGTTTTGAGTTAGCCTGTTTAAAATGTTAGTAATGTTCAGATCAATTTCTTCGTATGCTCATCAATGGATTATTGAAGTATTTCATTATTAATTATTGGTATGTAGGCTAATTATTACATTATAAACTTAATATTATTATGTGCTCTTGAATAATTACACATTCTTTTTATAGATGGAAGGACACAACCTATAAAGGTTGTTGCTATTACTAAAAATAGAATTACTACCCCAATTATTCATGTCTATATAAAGGTATAAGATATGTAATGTAACCCTCACCCAATATGTAAATAAATTGTAATGAA
This sequence comes from Timema californicum, assembly GCA_902141385.1. Taxonomy (NCBI): domain Eukaryota; kingdom Metazoa; phylum Arthropoda; class Insecta; order Phasmatodea; family Timematidae; genus Timema; species Timema californicum. Next base: position 50,457 of record CABFOW010002064.1, on the reverse strand, counting down.
AAATAACGAAGCCCCATTGGTATGTATAGTTCACAGGAGTCATGCAAAATTTACATCTTGGCAGATATGTACAATTCTACTAAATTCTGATTCGATATGAGTTGTGTAATGTATTGCTAGGAATAACCCAGTAATAATTTGTACAATCAAACATAACAATGTACCAAAATTTAATTAGATTGAAATATTAGATGGGATAGGTAGCTGAATTTATAATTTTAAGTAGGGGATTTATTGGTATTGCATTTATATTTAGCATAATAGTAAAATGTTTTGGTAAACCTATTAACAATATTTGTGAAAAGCGGTTGCTTATGAATAATAAGGTTCTAAAAATTACCTTCTATTTTTAATAATTATCTTTTTAAGCTAGTCAGAATTAATGACTTTGTGACAGTAATAAGGGAATTAGTTTGCTATTTATTAACTTTTTTATTTTATAGTTTAATTGAAACCATAGTGTCAACGGGAGTGGTGGGGAGAGACTTTGGACAGTAGTTAAAAGCACGTAGCAAGAAAATCTTTATGCTCTAGGTTTTCCACCCCTAAGTGGTTTAATATGTTAACAGCTTACTAGTATAAATATTCAGTATAATAAAAGAAGATACAAGTTGGTCCAAAAAACAAAAGTCTGAGGTTTTGCTTTAAGAAATCAAATATATGCCAACAATCTTTGGTGCATAACATTTGGGGGTTGGTCACTTGGACAGATCGTTTACCAGCTGAGACACACTAGGAATGATACTCTGCACATGTCTTGGGCAATGTATATGAAGCGATGTTTTTTAAATATATCAATAATCCTTTGTTTCTCAATGTGTGTCAATCACATACAATGATGCGGTCAGTTATTGTAAACATTATAAACATCGATGGATTAATTAAAGAATGATATTTAAAAAGTGATAAAAGTTCATATGTGAATCATACTTTTAATATATTTGTGTATGCTCAAGTGTGATTGCTGATTGTCAACATAATTAATAAAATGAGGCACATATGCTCAAATATAAATCTACCATTTAATTCCCACGAAAGAAAATTTGTGTTTATTACTGCAAATTTGAAAAATAATAAACTTGATTTGAAATCAAAACTAACACGAGCTGGTATCTATACCAGTAGGTGTAGGGACAAAGGCATCAGTCCCTTCTAGTTTGGTTCACCAGATACAGGGAGATGGGGATTGAAATCTTAGCAAGGTGTACTCTCAGATTTTTTTCACTAAATGGTTTCTCTCTCTCTCCATACAAGTACAAATGACGATATATTTCTTCTAAATGCTACCTACATCTCTCATTGCCACCCTATTAGTGTATATATGTGTATAGCCCATATGGGTTGAAAAACATGCATGCACAAAAAATGAAAAGAAATAAAAAAAACTTGTCTGTCGACGCATGAATAATTATCAGCAGGCCAAAGCAAAGGTGAGAAGATAGCCAAAAGGATTTAGGCCAGAGCATGTCCCTTGGTATAATTCACCTGGCAAGATACTACAAGGACACCCACAACAAGGAGGTGAGAGGGGACATATTGGCACAGCACATAATGAGGAGACCACCATCAGCGTTTAGTCATGTGGTAGGACCGTCTAATTCTGGTCCAAAAATAAGAGTGCTGTATCTTGATTAACAGCGATGGTGTGGAAGGAGGGTCATGGAGGGTGTTCACGAGAGTTTTGAATTATTTTTAATATTCAATTTTCTGTTCAGGATACTATTTGTAATTGATTAATAAACTTCTGTCCTGAAATAAAATGTTGGAGATATTATCTAATATTTGCATTGATATATAAAAAATAATATATTTATTGAAGTTTTAAAGATTTATTAGTAAAACCTATATAAATATGATAAATTTGTTTTTATGGAAATTAAAATGTAAGAATCCCCAAAAATATTTAGTTTACAACTAATGTTTGTTAATCAAATAAAAATATAATCTCTCGGCCTAACACCCTCCCCCTAAAAAAATAAATCTAAGAATAATTAAAATCTCACTTGAACATTCTTAGGGTGTTTTTACCCTTTTGAAGGTCTATACTCATTATTATCATAAGTAAAGTAAATTAATGCATTGAGGTCAATAATTACCAAAGTTTGGTATTTTATTTAGCTTGTGTATAGTCAAAATGTTAATATAAAATTCAAAACTTTTTTTGCAGACAAATTTGATAACATCTAATTAGTTTACTACTGTTAGTTTTTTGGTATTGACCTGACGTATGAATGTATGCAAGTAGTTCTGGTAGCTTTTCTAGCTGTCAGATAAAGGCCCTTCTTATGAAAATTAGACTTAATTTATTTTATCTGGGTATATTTAAGGTCCAGTTTCCAAATTCAGGGCTATATCAGAACACATCTTGCAAAATAACTTAACACAAGGGAGCACACCAAACAATACAGCCCCTTGCACATTAGATTTGAAAGTTTGATAAACATAACAAACCCAAACACAATTATAGCATTATTTTAAATAACACCCGGAATTTAACGTAACATGTCAATATTAATTGATTGAAAAAACCAAACTAACAGCATTAATAGTTTTATATGAATGTGATTAACCATATTATACATTAAATGCATCTGTATAACACATCGAAATTAATATTACAGTCATATTTTGATAGTAAGAAACTTTTTTTCAGACAGTTATAAAAGTTACTAATAGAGTTTTTGTTCATTTATGTCCTTAATCATGTGATCTTAAACTATAGCTCTTGGTATATAGTACCAATACTTATGAAATTATACTAATAATAAAGTTGTGTGAAAAATATATTTATATGTTATAAAGGTTCCTTCCTACAAAATTATTATATGTTTATATTTAGGTATACTGTAGGTATTCGGTATTCATGGGTATCGATAATATCTACCAATAATAATTGAACTCATATTATTAATTATATATCTCAATTTATGAAAATTGTTTGTATAAATTTTATAACTGTCAAAATAGTCCTTCCTTATCAAAAAATAATATTTATATTTGCATGATAATCAGCTGTTATGTAAACAAGATATTTATCTAAACAAAATGGGCAAACACTTACTTTTAGTGTTACCCAACCAGCTGTTGTTTAAACATTTTATATTCAGGCAATATGGACACCAGTTTCCAAACATGCTTTAAAAGCTCCCGGATAAAACACACTCAACCAAATAAGAGGTTTTTGGTATCAACAGATACTACTTATAAAAATATAATTTTGGTATAGTTAGCCATTTATCTTGTAGAAAACTCAACACCACCAAGATGAAGAAGAAAGAGTAAGTAAGCGTGCACAGTGATAATGTGACTCAATGGTGGTCTCATGTTAGATTATGGCTGTTCTATAAAAAAATAAAGCTTAATTTGAATTTTGATAATAAAAGTTTGGTATTATTGGACCATTAAAAGGCAATTCAGCAGTTCCATAACACGTATTAACAAGCCATAAAATGTGATTGCTTGTCCTACATAAATTTTAAACACAATCAATCTTGAAACTTACTTAAGTGATTCATACTTTGCTAACAAAGGAAAGTCACAGGCATAAACAATAATAGTAACAACTACTAGGTAGGTTTATGACTTGCACCATTATTGAATCAATAAATTAGCTATAATTGGTAAACATTCAATTAAACTTTTAATTACCTTTTTTAAATAAATCAGAATTACTTTTATTCAATGTTTTTTTTATTAATTAGTGCATTACAGTTGGTGTTGTAAAAAGTCACTTTTAAAAGAAAAAAAAAGTTCAAAATTATTCAAAATTGGTGTGTACCTGCAGCTATTTAAATCCAAGTTTGAAATTAATAACAATATATATAATTTGTGTTAATTTGATGCATGTGAATACAATCTTAGGGACATGCTGTAGGTTGTGCTTATATTTATTCTGGAATAGTAAGCATTGTGGTATTCATATACTAAATGTTAGTTTAGAAAGTGTGCATTAGCATTAGCGTGGAGAGGACGGTAAATACCGCAAGGAAACTCACACGTGGACCACTACCGTACACAGTACCTAGTCAAGATGTAAGCCTCGGTAACATACAACTTACAAGATATAATACAGATCCTCAGCCAACCGAAATTTTTGCTGCGCTCCTTGAGCCAGGTTGAGTCCATAAACACTTGGGTTCGCTAATGTCAATACTTAGTGATTAAAATCACTTCCAAATGTGTAGATATTAAACAACTCCCTTTTAATATGTTCATCAAAAAGGGACCACTGTCATTGTAATGTACAGCGAGTTTGGGTCACGACCTAGCTCTGTGGAAGCAGTTCAATTTACTTGAAAATTCTATTTTTCTCTTCTTTAAAATGAGTGTTTTAATGCCTCTTGATGGCACTTTACGATACCAGTGTTGAAGGAATCAAGCTTCCTCACAGAACCCAGCCATTTTAACCCAGAACTTGTGGGCCTAGTATATACCTTGTATGTGGCCTCAGTCAATGGTGACTAAGTGCACGATGAGGCTAATGCCTTAGACTGCACAGTCATCAGTGCGGGCAAATAACATATGAAAAACTCTTACTTGGTCTACATAGGGGAGGGGGGTGGGGGAGAGAGAATTCCTTCCACGCACCAACAGACCTTGTACCACATTCAAATTCAAATGTGTCCAACACCGCTAATGAGCTGCGACTCTAGTGGACTTAGAAATTAATCTGCGGGAGGCCGCAATGAAAACTGGAAATGTGTGGAGGGAGATAAAATTTGGCCCACATCACCTACCTCACTCCCTTTGCTCTGTCAACGTGCTAAAATTGGTACATGTGATGTTCGCCCTTGAGGGGCCCACCTTGTCTTTACCTGGCGCAGTGCCAGACAACAACAAATTGGCACACACTATTATGTGTTTATTTAGCTGTTGTTGCTACTCAATAAAACATCAAACAGATTCTTTGACTTTACTGAAAATGATATAACCGTTCTAAGTCATGAATATGCCAATGTAAGATATGAACGCTATTAATGTACCTATTTTACCAATAAATTTGCCAGAGTTATGTTTTAATAATATTTTTATTTGTTTGTTCAACCAAAGGGTTAGAAATGACCTAATCCAAGGGATAAAGCTTAAAAGGGTACTTTTGAGGCAATGCATTTGCATTAGCGAGAAAATAGGATGGAAAAACTATTGGCAGTTCATCTGGTTTTGATTCGGACACTGGCCTTATCTTCAACAAAGACCATTCGCGAAGCAAAATTTTCTCTAATGTGCACTTTCTAAACACACAACTCTTTTTAAGCACATGAAATTAAAATAACTAACTTAAAACAGTATTCATAATACATAGCCCGCCACAAGATGTTGCTAAATTCATTTTTATTAGGGATGGCAACCTTGATTCTTTGATACCTCGATACCCTCGATTCTTACTAGTTTCGTAAGAATCAAAAGTCGATCTTAATATGATTCTCTATAATTCGATTCTTAACTCTCAATGAAAGTAAAGGCAACTGAGAAAATGGCAAAATTCAGAACAAGTAGTAAACAAATATCTCTGATATTATTTTATTTGCCATTATTTCCTATTATATTTTGGTTCGGTTAACAACCCTACTAAGTGAATTTAAAAGACTTGTGTTTTCGACAATTGTTTGTCAAACATTTTTTAATTATTTGACCCGATAAGGCTTTACTTGAAGGTAAAAATACATACTTTCTAATGTAGTTCCTAATTATTTTATTAATTTGGTAAAATATGCTTTAATACTTGGTAAAGGGATCTTTTTCTTTGTTATTATTATTAGCACCGCGTCTTACTACCCATTCGGGTTATACGAACTTACGCTAATGTGTAATGTTAGGGTGATTGTGAGATGAAATGAAGGACCTACAGTTTAACGTGGAATCCGAACCACGGTGGAGACCTGGCTTTTCTTTGTTAAAAAATACCTTTGTAATATCTATATTTTTAGATTTTTTGCTATTCTATGAAGTTGAATAAATATGTTATTAAATAAGGTCTGATAATTGGAAAAATAATAAAATATGAAATGTTTAAGAATCAAAATTGAGAATAGAAGAATCGGGGTTGAACTTGATGACCGTAGTCGAGAAAGAAGGTATTGTGACATCTCTAATTTTTATTTTAGTTTTGTGACTATTAAGGCACAAGATACATTTTATAATTAGTAAGTGATATATTAACTTAATCACATAATATTGACTAATATTATATAAGACCCTTACATCATATGTGGTTTATATCCATACAAAATTTTGACAATTTAAAGTAAAGCGTTTATCACGCATGATAAACCAACAAGCAATACATATTTTGCTAAGAGTAATAGAAACAAAATCTTGATTATAGAACTCTAATGTTTTTCAGCTTTATTTTATTTCCAAGTGATAGAGTGCGGTATTAAACCAAGTGACCCCAATTTACTAACTAGTCCGTTATGTGTCAGCTTCAGGTTACATAATTAAGATTGCTTTGCCAAATCCACTGTAGAATTAAGTTAACTCAACACACTTCAGTGTAATATTTCACTGCATCCAGGAATGCACTGGTTAGTGGTAGGGATAGGGTATCAGGGCCATTACTAAGGGAGTTGTTTTGGATGTTCAAATCCCTCCATGAAAGTATTATAAATAATATATATTTTTTATTGATTAGTATTCTTGCCTAACACCTTTAAATTACTTCAAGAGGGATCTAACGTTTGAAAATATTAATTGCTGTCTACTTTACTGTCTACTTTACCACGAACCAACACTATAAGTAGAAATTCTCATATAAAATATATTTTTGAGTAAGGCCCTGATTACTTTAGAGTGGAATAGTATAGGTAGAATAAGTATAGCTTTACCTTTTCTTCATTGAGCCTATTTGAATGGTAATGTTTCAGTCATGAGTTAGATATATGTACAAATTAACAGCTTATTATACTTTAATTTTAGGACAAACACCTCATATAGATTTCATAACATTTATTTGCTACTTAGTAAAATGGAACAAACTCAGTTTTATAATAATACATGTTCATCTTTAATACTGAGCACCGCATCTTACTACCCATTCGGGTTATACATTTAAGTACTAATTACTCTAAGTGGTTAGGAATTTGTAAGGATGCATATAGAAGAAGTGAACCCGCATTTGCGTGGAGGGAGAATGAAAACCTTTTTAGGAACCCCCCCCCCCCCCCC
>CABFOW010002064.1:32227-42664 GCA_902141385.1 Timema californicum | reverse complement strand
CTTCACCTCTGACAAGACATCTTGTGAATGTGGGGAATGCCAGGCCTCCACCGTGGTTCAGATTCCACGTTAAACTGTAGGTCCTCCATTTCATCTCACAATCACCCTACCATTACACATTAGCGTAAGTGCGGGTAGTAAGACGCGGTGCTAATAATAAAACTATTTGCAAGGCCTTGGGCTAAGAAACACACATTTGCAACTGGATCATTCAAAACTAATGTCTACTTATATTAAATTAAATTAAAAGTATCCTCTACACAAAATGAGGCCCAAATTTAGATTGATTTGTGGTAACATTAAACCAGAGGCTTAAATGATAAGCATCAGTACTTTCTAGTCTATAAGTTTTCAAATTATTTTTTGTTTGAATGAATAAAAATAATAGTTTTTTAGATCATATTGGGCTATGGCTTTCTCAATTAAAGATCAAACAAGTTAAGTTTTGAATAAAAATTGCATATGCACATTTAAGTAGGAAGTACAAAATATATGTAATTATAATAATTAATGATCCTTTTGTTCAACTTAGCACAAACTAGATAGTGGTCTAAGTTATACATTTAAATATCAATGCCAAGAATATCTATTACTTGGCATTCAAAGTGAAATGTATTCCCATAAAATGATAATCAAACAATATGAATCATTGTAAAAAAAATACACGTTTTAATGGCAGAGTAAATATAAAATACAAGAACCACACAAATAACAAAAAACTCAATAGGCTCATTAAATAATTTAATTTTAATTAATTTTCTCACAGAAACACAATAAATAAGAATTGAAAAGGTACTTTAAATTGTTTAGTGAAATTTTCTGAAGACCATGCTTTGTATACTCTGTTGAGTATCAAGTAATAAATGCAATTATGTGATCAAATATTTTATTTGTATTTCAATACAAGAATATGTTATATGTTGGTGTTGTATGTATAATGATCGAACTTCATGGTAACAAATTTGATTGGTAAGATGGAAAAATTCAAACTGTTGACCATTATATTTTTCATTTATTTATTTTAGGTATTTAACATGAACCAACTGATTATATTATCAGCACACGACTTAAAAAACTAACTTAAATCTGGTACAGACGAAACATCCAGCCCCTGGCCTTTAATTCATCAATGTGCAATAGTAAACCCGAATTTCACCAGTGATACATTTTTCGGCCATGCTGGAAATCGAACTCAGGACCCTTAGCTCAGTAGAAATACATGTTACCGATTGAGGCAAGGTGTCGGACATAAACCATTATATTATTTTTATACTTTTAAGGTTATTTAAATTTAATATTTAAAGTTATAGCAAGCAGTATATTAAAAAAAGTAATAGCTCATTACCGTTTAAGAATAAATGGTATGGAGCTCCGGAGAACTTTCTCGCTCTATTTTTTAGAAATGGAGATATTTACTCAAATTTCGTAATATAATATACACTAGCAAACCCGAGAACAAATTACGCTAGACATACGTAAAACATTTTTTGTTAAAGGAATTAAATTTCATAATTTTATTTTTAAAGAATTAACCCCTTCATTTGTATATATGGATCAATACAAAATATCGATATTGGGTCACCAAGGGTCAACACTTCGTATTAAAAATTTGACTTCCAGTTAAAATTTTCGTCATTTTACTAGGGGATTCCTTATGGTTATTGCATTGCTATTAAATTTATCTTTTATAAATTTTGACCAATTAAATATGTAATTAATAACCATTGAATCTAAAATGAGAAAGAGAATCGTTGGAACCAATTTTGAGAAAAGTGAATTTTTTTATCACCCTTAAGTAGACTGCTATTAATTTTAGGGTTAGATAAAAGGAATTGCAAAAACCACTTTTTAGGGTTCGAGGGGGTCATGAAACGTCGACATATATCAACATTTCAGGTTAAATTTTGTTTTGACGGTCGTAATACTTTACCTTAAAGTGTTGGCAAAGTTAGAAATATATATTTGTGTATAGCTTGAAAACTTTTGGTTTAAAAAATATATATATTTCAAGTAAAAGATGTTTATTATAAATAGATCCACATGTATGCTATGATAAGTAATTTCATATCTCAAAGACTTAAGGAGATAAAATTAAAAATTAGCATTTACGCATCAGACGGGAACCCTTAAAGTAATTTTGACTAAAGGTTGAGAGTAGCCATTTGGTTTGTAATATTTATCAAAGCTTGGAAATGAAATCTTATCAAAATCGTTAAAGCCGATTTTGATAAAATCGATTTTTTCTTTTTCCGCCCTTAAGGAAACTACTCTTAATTAGTTCAATTTTTTTGACAATCACAAAAATGTAAGGTAGCAATAAAGTAAAAATATTGATATTGGGTCCCCGTGGGTCAACACTTCGTATTAAAATGTCGACTTCCGGTGTAAAATTTTCGACATTTTATTAGGGGTTGCACATCTATGGTTATTGCATTGCTATTAAATTCCTCATTTATAAATTTTGACCAATAAAATAGGTAAATATTGCCTAATGAATCTAAAATGATTGAGATAGATCATTGTTGTACAAACATACACTTTTTGAGAGACTTACTCATTTCTTACTCTATAACATTAGAGAATTATTGCGTTAAAACCTTTGAGAATTTACGTATCAGACAGGATTCCTTGAAGCCATTTTGCCGAACTATTGAGAGCAACTGTTTTGTTTAGAATATTTATAAATGTTTTGAAATGAAATTTAATCAAAATAGTCAGAGCCAATTTTGAGAAAATCCACTTTTTCTCTTTTTACCCTTCAGTAAACTACCCTTAATTGTAGGGTTGGATATCCAATTCCAAAAATCCCTTGGTGCAACCCTATGAAAACCCTAGATACCAATTTTTAGCCCAATCGATAACATATTTTTAGGCTTTAGTCGGAGGTACAGTAGTCCCATGGCTTCTTTGGTGCTGACTTACAGCTTTGAAAAGTTACCAGACCAAATTATGTATTCCTACGCCGGACCATATGATCTGCAAAAACATATGTTTAGCAGCTGTCACTTCTGACGGCCAAAATTTAGGTATATACCTACATTTTGAGTGTCAGAAGTCAGCTGTGAGCTGTCAGCCAGCACCAAAGAAGCCATGGGGCTACTGTACAAACAGATGGAAATTCAAAAACAACTTTTTAGGATTCTGGGGGTCATGAAACGTCGAGATTCATCAAAACCTCGAGTTCGATTTTTATGACAATCACAATACTTTCTCTACCTGTAAGAGAGCGAGAAAGTAAAAACGGAACTTGTTATAACCATAGGATTTTATTAGGGATAATTAGTTTAATCACATGAAATTATCTCTAATAAGGATATTTTATCATATATAACAGTATCTATTATTTTATTTTGCTCTTTGGTAAACTGTGATGATATTTTTTTTCCATTATGTTTCTGTAACAATCTATATTATTTAATTTATCTTATAATTGATCTTATCCAGATAATGAATTGGCTATGAAATGTGCATTCAGTTCGTTGCCATACACATCAACACATAGGCGGGGTAATGTTATGTTTCAAGTAATTAATTTATTTAAGTTACAAAGTGCTCTACATTATTATTTTGGGATTGTCATACTATTCATTGTAAACTTAAATTTTTTTTCAATTCAATTAAATTATTTGAGCTATTTCATGCTTAACTTAAGACTCCAAAGCTGATTCCAAGCGTTTTAGTCTTTTAACAAGAATAGTAATTCTTCCACCCCCACCTCACCCCTCTTTCCTTCAGGGCCTACCCCTTCTCATATCCCAATCCACCCCAACCCCTACCGACACTACGATGAAGATAAAGATAGCGTGTGAAAATCTCAAATTCGTGCTGCAGTCGTGATCAAAATATACCCAAAAAGATTAATAAGACCAAAATAACCCTGACCTTTCATCAGTTGCTTTTTATCGAGCAAAAGTAAGAGAGAGGAGAAGTGAGGAGGAGAGGGGTGAGGAAGTGTGTAGTAAGTTAGAAGAGCCGACCTCGTCTCACACACAAAATAACACTACCTTAATACTGACCATAAATAACAACTGTCAAGCTCCATTCTCTTGACCCGTGACTTTATCCTGGGTACAGGTTCCATGACTGGAAGCATCCAGAAGATTCAAGGGCGAATGGCGCGTACACTCTGTCACAAACCGCGAGGGAAGTGCGAACCTTGTTGGACACACACACACACACACACACACACACACACTCACACACAACTGCATAGCCTTAGTCCGCAATCAAACCATGCCAACCGAGAGGCCGCCGTCTGTTGGTAAATATAGTGACAACTTCTGCGGATAGGTGTCATTTGGTCAGCACAAAGAACCCTCCGACCGTTAATTTCAGTTTACTAGATCAAAGCCACCACTTTTTCCATTCAAGTAGCTCTTCATTTGTCCTCACAAGGTAAAGTTGAGCCCGTTCCAGGCCCAGAGATGTGGAGAGAATCTGGAAGCGCCAGGGATATCTGGATCTGTAGCCAGGAGCTCTGACCGCTAGATCACAGTGGCGTTACGAGGTTTAGAAAGAAGAGGGTGATAGCGTTGCCATTTGCATGTATTTGTGAGTTCTGTCTTTAATTTAGACATGCTAGACGGATCATTTTACACATACAATTTTCCTTTGAGTTTTTTCTGGGAAAATGTCCGGCTATTTAAATGGTTTCAATTAAGCAATACCAGCTTTTCTAGTGTTCTTCTAAATTTCACGTGTCGACTATAGCGCTTGGTGGTTGAATGTGTCACTAACGCCGCGTCTACTGTAGAGATTGCGTTTAAATATTATAATCAAATCCTTAACGAATACATCAACGTCTCCAGGTGCGTCAAATACGGACGAACGAGTTAATGTAAGCCTAATGAACATGGCATATTTAAAAAAATTCAAGACCAACATGTTATTGTTAATGTGCTCAAACAGTGGTGGATAGTGTAGCAATCAAGGTCAGACATACCAACATGGGGATATTGTGTTCAGAGACAGGCTGCTAATGTAGCAGTCAAGGTCAGACATACCGACATGGGGGTATTGTGTTCAGAGACAGGCTGCTAATGTAGCAGTCAAAGTCAGACATATCAACATGGGGGTATTGTGTTCAGAGACAGGCTGCTAATGTAGCAGTCAAGGTCAGACATACCAACATGGGGGTATTGTGTTCAGAGACAGGCTGCTAATGTAGCAGTCAAAGTCAGACATATCAACATGGGGGTATTGTGTTCAGAGACAGGCTGCTAATGTAGCAGTCAAGGTCAGACATACCAACATGGGGGTATTGTGTTCAGAGACAGGCTGCTAATGTAGCAGTCAAAGTCAGACATATCAACATGGGGGTATTGTGTTCAGAGACAGGCTGCTAATGTAGCAGTCAAGGTCAGACATACCAACATGGGGGTATTGTGTTCAGAGACAGGCTGCTAATGTAGCAGTCAAAGTCAGACATATCAACATGGGGGTATTGTGTTCAGAGACAGGCTGCTAATGTAGCAGTCAAGGTCAGACATACCAACATGGGGGTATTGTGTTCAGAGACAGGCTGCTAATGTAGCAGTCAAGGTCAGACATACCGACATGGGGGTATTGTGTTCAGAGACAGGCTGCTAATGTAGCAGTCAAGGTCAGACATACCAACATGGGGATATTGTGTTCAGAGACAGGCTGCTAATGTAGCAGTCAAGGTCAGACATACCGACATGGGGGTATTGTGTTCAGAGACAGGCTGCTAATGTAGCAGTCAAGGTCAGACATACCAACATGGGGGTATTGTGTTCAGAGACAGGCTGCTAATGTAGCAGTCAAGGTCAGACATACCGACATGGGGGTATTGTGTTCAGAGACAGGCTGCTAATGTAGCAGTCAAGGTCAGACATACCGACATGGGGGTATTGTGTTCAGAGACAGGCTGCTAATGTAGCAGTCAAGGTCAGACATACCGGCATTGGGGTATAGATAGGGGTGAGTGAAGAACAGAAGACGCAACAACATTGATTCACACATTGTAATCTTGAGCCATAACAGCACCACCAGCGCCCCTGGTGCACGCGGGACTCATCACGTGCTGTAATAACTACATACACGCCTTTATTGTTCGGACGGCTTTCATAACACATGGTCTATAAACATTCAGCTAGACAAAATACAAATAACATTAGATCCAGTAAACAAGGTTTAAAATAAATAGCTATATTCTACAAGCACACGATTTACAACAACAACAAAATCTAGAGTGGCCATAAAGCCTGGACATATTGGTAAAGTAAAAAAAAAAAAAGAAGCTAGATAACAAATTGATCAAATAATGTAATGTCATTTAATATCTTAACATTGTTTTTGATAAGTTTTTATTATTTAAAAACACGTATAAACCCCTACACTTGCCCATATGTGTGTGTATGCCCATGTGCCCCTGCTTTATGGCCACCCTGTAGAAAAGAAACAACGGCCAGCCACCCCACGGCATTTCAATACTGTGTAAGAGGAAAGCCTCAATTTTATCAATGAATTATTGATACATTCTTTGGCAATGCCGGGAATTTAACCTGGGACCTTCTACCTAGAAACGCTACCTTGAGAGTTAAGGCGTTGGATTCAGTTTTTTTTTGACGCAGCAAAGTAGTAGTTGGCAATATGGTTTTTATTTTTCTTCATTATTCTCGCCTCTCTCCAATGTTCATTCATTATTTACTATCTGAAATCCCAATGTCCTGTAATTAATTAGTTTTGAATATCTTAGACTTCACCCACACGGGCGATGTTTCCTTACCTAAATCAGCAGGTAAACTTACATTCAAACAATGATGGCAATATCACGAAATAGCCCTCGAGGTAGCTACTCCCAAAAATATGGCGTAGATTAATTCTTTTAAGAAAATTGTTCTAAGCTAAACAGTGAAATATATTTTAGAAACTGTTCTAGGTTGAAGTAGTAGGGATCGTTATAGAATTGGATAAGGAATTATTAAAATGTGAGAAGTAAATCTGGAAAAATTTAAATTACAAAATAGTCCTTTCAACTATCTAACATTTTTCTTTTGGCAATTCTATTATAACATCGTACAATGGTCTTATTTTAATCGCTTCCGAACCGTCAAATAGGGTCACTCTCATGTCATGACTAGCCTGCTGATGACAGGTAGATCGGGGGGTTCGAATCTCGGTCGGATCTACTGAGGGTAGTTTATCCTGAATGGTTTCCCACTCTTCTTCTAAGAAAATGAAGGTATATTACCTCTAAAATGATTTCTTCCTCAGCCTTGACCCATTAGAGTAGGTGCCATGATGGTCGGTGATAGTTGACTTGTACTGAATTATGTACAAGGCATTATAATTGCGGTCAACCACTCTTACCACTGAAGCAAGAGGACGGACTTATTGCTCGTTACAACTGAAACCAGTTCAAAGTTGCGGATTTCCCAATAGGACAGTAGAACCTAGTAAAGTCCTCCCCCCCCCCTACACCTCCTAAATACGTGTTCCGCATCTTACTACCCATCCAGGTAGTACTTAGCACCGCGTCTTACTACCCATTCAAGTTTTATGCTTAAGTACTAATTTTACAAATGGGTTACGAATTAGGAAGGTTGAATATAGAGAAAGCGAACCCGCATTTGCATGGCGGGAAAGTGGAAAACCATTTAGGAAAAACCACCCCTAGTTCACCCGAGTGAGATTCGAACCTCAATCCTCCCATCCTCGGCAGTCTATACCATCCAGGTAATTCACATAATGTCGACAATTGGTCGATTGTGATCGGCCGGTCGATCAAGAGGCAATTTACAGTCGATTGCGTAAGAAAACTAAATCACCAATAAAAGTCAATCCTTAAATACTCGCAAACCGAGTGACGAGTGAAGAAACTATGGATGATCGTGGGATCTTTGATAAGTTAAATCAGTCGATCCGGGACGTTAAAGGTTACTGATCTCGATCTACACTAATTAGGGATTCAATTATTTGGAAAATGTTATCTTAAAATTGCCATTATTTGATTGGATTTAGTATTCGAAAGTAACTTTTGCCTCCATTCATTCCCCAGGCCCAACCCCAACAATAACGGCCCTACCGTCTCTGGGGTTAGGGTGCAAAATAAGTGTCAAACGTTTGTATATCTATCTATATTTTAAATTTGAAAGGGTTACGGGAGGGGCAACTTAAGTGATTTCTATGTATTGTACGAAGAGTTGAGCGTTGGGTCTCTGAATGACAGAATGACCTTGAAACCCGCCCATTAGATGTGTGTTTGTTGTTGGGAAGACTTGCCTCTAGTTCGCTCGCACCCAGGAAGCGTCAGGGTCGTTTACATACTGACACAGAACACACACACATATATACACATGGGTATCCTCCTAACAAGATACATCTCACACATTGTATTAGAATGTTTCGGAAAAATAAATAGTTCAATATGTCAATTCTCATTTTCATTTATTTGAGGTATTTATGTGCACTTGTTGAGCTGACTGCTGCGTTCAAGAAGTAAAGAACACATTGAATTAATATAATTAATATAATTAGTATAATTCATTGTGTTCTTAACTCTATAATTAATATAATTAGTATAATTCACACATATATGTGTGTGAATTATATTTATTCATTGTGTTCTTAACTCTTTCATATTATGATGGAAATATAATGAAGTTCCCTAATTGTCAATCCATTATAATTTCTACTTAATCCAAGGTTTTCATATCTTTTATACTGTTGATCTTTGGACTTTATATTAAACTCCAAATTTCAAAATCTGTTCTACATTGAATTCTATTATTACATTTTGAAGTTGTTTCCTTACTACATTTCATTATGTTTTTCAAAAAAATAAAAGATTTTGAAGGGCTTGCTCCCCTTCCCCCACCTTCCTATGCCAAAGGAGGTCACACACACCACAAGCAAATATTTGAAAATTGTATAGTTTTAAACGCTATTTGGCCAGCCATCTTTCAGCTTCATATTCGAGAATATCAAACGTTAAAATAACATTCATAGGGAGCCTTCGGTTAGCTCGACAATTTATTTAGGCGATGTATACTTTCATTATGTATTATTGTACAGACTAGAAATATGAAAATTACAACTATAACCTACTTCCCCAAGAGCAAATTCTTTCTTAAGCCCTTGTTTGTAGAGAGAACTAATAGCCTACATTATGCATAGTTTTTCTAAAACTATTGCCAACATATTTGAAAATTTTAGATAGTTTTTTTCTTCTTTCATATTTCCCGTTTTACAGGTGTGTCATCCACCCTGCAAGTGGACAGCAGGACGAACTCGCCCCCTTCCCCCTCTACCTACACACATAGAGAGTGGATATATTTCTTTATAGCCCCCCAGGGTCGAGCCAAAGGTCCCTTGAAGACGATCAACTCTAGACCCTTATCTACGCGGACTGTGGCTCTCTTTACATGATGCGGCGGTCAACTCCAGAGAGCGGGACGTTGTTGATAGGATCGAAGATCAATAAGCCTGAGGTTGCATCAGATGATGATGATGACACGAGCCTGCCCTAGAAGTTTAAGTAGGGGTGTGGGCCCGGATATGAAGGTAAGCACGAGGCGAGCATAAGGAATAAGGGCACCTTCAGACGGGTCCACTTAGTAGCGCCACTTTTTGTGATAGGAGACAGAACCAAGAAAGCACTGCTAGGTAGCCAGCCCTGTCTGAAGGTGCCGTAAGAGCCCACAATTACGAGGAAGCGACAAGAAACCTATATTTAATATCGTACTACCCTTTTGTGGGTGGGGATGTGGTGTCGAAAGAAAATTATCGATACTGTAGGTACTCGTTAAAAGTATCTGAAGAATATTATCGATATCGTACTCGTATTGAAAGAAAATTATCGATAACAGTAAATATCGGTATAGAAATATTAACCTGGAAACATGTTTTTTTATTTGGTATTAATAATATTTTACCCCCTACGGTGTCCGCATGATCTAACGCGCTAATCTCGTGTTGGACCATACTGCCAAATACAGGGAGATTGGGGTTCGATCCCTATCGGGTGTACTGAGGGTGGTTTTCCCTAAATGGCTTTTCACTCTCCCACCACGCAAATGCGGGTGAATTTAATCTAAATTAAGCCTTCCTAATCCCTATCCTAATAGTGTAATAAGTACATAGGCGTATAGCCTGAACAAGTACTAAGACGTTGTGTTACAAAAAAAATCTCAACTTTTGATTCATCATTGTATTTTCATTTTTATTTAAACACTGAACATTATAACGGTTTTTATTAGTTTAAAACAAATTTTATAAGATGCTTTTTCGTTATCTAACATTTTTTTTAAGTACCACGTCTTACTTCCCGTTCGGGTTATACGCTTAGATACTAAATTACGCTAATGGGTTAGAAATTGGGGAGGTTGAATTTAGAGGATGTTGACCCGCATTTGTGTGGAGGGAGAGTGGAAAACCATTTAAGGGGACAACCCCCCCCCCCCAGTTCACCTGACC
>CABFOW010002064.1:0-32216 GCA_902141385.1 Timema californicum | reverse complement strand
CCCCCAGTTCACCTGACCAAGATATGAAACTCGATCTCCCTATCCTCGGCAGTCTAGCTCAACACTAAGCTCCCGCGTTACTCCATTGAGGCGGGTTCCAACTTCTTAAAAAAAAAATTCATAATTTACTTTTGGGAGGTGCCAATGGATTATTAGGGTCAGTTTCATAGTCAAATCTAGTACGCCTCAAGTGCGGCGCTACATTAAATACAAGACGACACCTACCTACACTCGAATGGAATGGGCCGTTCTCGCATAGGAAACTGGCCCATTCCATTCGAGTTGAGGTAGGTGTCGTCTTGTACTTAGTGTAGCGCCGCACTTGAGGCGTACTAAATTTGACTATGAAACTGGCCCTTAGCATCATCTGCACATAAACGTTTCTGAATAAGTTGCTTCTTGCTTGTCATGCATAAAATGAGCGAGGATTGAAAAATAGTGTAATTTGTTCTTCATCTACAGACAACCCTAGTAAACATTTAATCTCAGCACGGGCCATGAGGGAAGCTAGAAAAAAAAAGTGTTTCTTTCCATAACGGAGTGTGGGTAAAAGTATCGAGTAAAAAAAACTAGTATCTAAAAGAAAATACCGATATTAGTAAAGATACTGTACTCATTTAAAGTAAAGAAGAAAAATATCGATACCTTACTAGCTTTGAAAGAAAAGTCTCGATAACAGTATCGGTACAGAAATTTTAATCTGGAAATATTTTTTTATCAATTAACAATTTCAACTTTTGTATGATAATAATTAATATATTTTCATATTTATTTAAATAATGAAAACTATAATGATTTAACCAAGTTATAGTATATTTAGGTCTATCGCGTCTATTTTGTGTGTTTAATCTTGGAAGTGATGAGTTAAATAGTATTGTATAGTGGATATTATAAAAGGTTTTTGACCAAACCAACTTTTAAAATGTCTATTAAAGTGTAGCTGATGGAAAGTTATTTAATAGCTGAATATGATTAGTAATATATTTTTTCAATCTATTTTATACCATTCTTTAACCATCGTAAACATTTAATATAAGCATGGGTAAAGATAACAAAAAATTAGTTTCTTTCGATACCAAGCCAATACCAAAGTGTGAGTACTAATATCAGAAAAAGTATAGGAAAAAAAGTATCGAATAAAACATACTAGTATTGAAAGGAAAATATCGATATTAGTAAAGTATCAATACTTTTTTTAGATACCTTCTCTTATGGACTATCCACATAATGAGGTAAAGATGAAAAAGCTAGTTTTTTTAAGAGGAAATGTAGTTGTATGAAAAGAGAATGGGAAACCATCTCGGTAAACCATACTCGATACATCCAGCTATGACTCGAATTCCACCCTCCCCATCGCCAACAAATCAAAGCATACAAGACTTACGCCTGCATCCACATGCCCGCCAAATTTGGGTTCATCTTTAAGGGCAATTATTGCTGAACAAAATATCTGGGTCATCCATAAGCCACGTAACGCATTTTTCTTACCTTTTTTTTGGCCTCCCTCTCATTTTCCATGCAACATCATGTAGGCATTTAGATCAACACTCACCCCCCCCCCNCCCCCCCCCCCCTCAACCTTTATTACGTAACTTTTCACATAAAGAGAGTCGTTATTTCAAAGAGAAGCTTTTGTGATAATAAAAAAGGGACTCAGATTTCAATACCACTCAGGATCATAAGTTATCCATAGGTATGTTTACTAACGGTGAAAACATACACAATTATATTATTTTTCCAACATTAGAATTTAAGTTTATGTGAAGTACCCTCCCCCCATGTATCACCGTGTATAAATAGAGCTCCTCCCCCTCTCCTCTTAAAAGTGTTAGTGGCCTTCTTTAAAAAATACGTAGGGGTTTTGGGGGGGGAAAGGATTCCAGTATTTGTATTAAATTATCATACGAAGGGTGGCAGGAGGGGGTCAGAATCCATCTTACCTAAGGTTTTTACTAATGTGCATGGTAAGGATTTTGTTTAAATGGCAGAATATTCTGAAATGTTTTATTTTCATTCATTTACTAACCAACCCCAATCTAATCACTAATTTTTGTCTCTGTTTTATATAAAGAGAATTATCACACATTTTGTTACGAATCCTTATACCTAAAAATAACTAAACAATTAAAACAATCTAACTAACCAAATCACGAACAGTTACGTAAGATAGGGGTCTTAGGGGTCTTGAGACCGTGAGGGTGGTAAAAGAAAATCTTACTATCCTTTGCGTAGAAAAAGGGGTCCAAAATCATGAGAGAGAAAAACCTTACGTAATTTAAGTATTCCCCTTACGTGGTTTATGGATAACCCTTTATTTGAATGAGTAATGTTATAACGACGACCTCCTAGTATGCACACTCCTGAAAGAGGGAGAATTCTTCACTCAGCCATTCGCCATTTCGCCATCTTTTCAACAAGAAGAGAGTTGAATGGGGAGACATAAAACTCCACATAAGAGCATCGAATAAAACTAGACATTTTAAAGTGCGCAGAAGAGCTCAAAGATACGGCGCCTCTAACACAAGAGTACCGGGGGAGGGGGGAGGGGGGAGAGACTTTGTACTTGCAGGCCGTGGGACCACGGCACAGGCGCGGGCGGCAATCAACATCGAAGGTGACCATTTCTCAATAAAACTTTTTCCCATATGCAGCAAAGGTTTTTTTTATTTGTGTATGCAGTTATGCTATTATGGTAGGTTTAGAAACTTATTGCAAATGTTTTATCAGTGGTCATGCGGTCCCAAGGCGTCAAGCTGGCGATTAACTATATTGCTAGCGACGGGGAGGTCGGGGTTCGAATCTAGGCCACGCGAACTTATAAGCTTTGATTTTCCATCCTCATTCCCCATTAATGCAGATGCTCCTCTCCTAAGTTACCTTCATTCCTACCCCACCGTTAATTACACTTGTGTAGAAAATAATAATGAGCACACAGCGATTATATTTGTCAAACGTGCTAGCTACTAAACATGAAAGAGGCTCTGTGACAAACAGATGCTTACCATCGTGTGGTGGCCACACTATAGATACTATTATTATTAGCACCGCGTCTTACTACCCGTTCGGGTTATACGCACTTACGCTAATGTGTAATGGTAGGGTGATTGTGAGATGAGATGGAGGACCTACAGTTTAACGTGGAATCCGAACCACGGTGAAGGCCTGGCATTCCCCACATTCACAAGATGTCTTGTCAGAGGTGAAGAAAGGGTTTGGTAATCAGATAAATCTGTGCCGGGACCGAGGATTGAATTCCGGCCGCCAGCACAGAAGTCCGACACCTTACCCCTAGACCACCAGGTCACCCCACTATAGATACTAAGTGGATAATTGTCTAAAAGAAGCTCCAGCTAGGGAGTCAATATCTCTACCATCGCATGACGACCACACTTGTGTACCCGCGTAGAAACTTAGCTGAAAGCATCTCCAATGACAGATCCCTACCATCGTATGGCGACCACACTATAGTATTGCCAGCTTATATGAACCAAACACGTGTGTAATGAGCTGAGGCCGGACAGAATGGGATGTACGAGCGCAAACAGCAGATTGGGCAGCATTACATGTATGGCTGCGGGATGAGGGGGCGGGGGGAGGCGATTACAGTTAACACACACACACACACGAGGTAATATAAACACACACACACGCAACAGCCATGCCCGAGGGAGTGTAAATATAGAGAATGACCATGACCAGCCCAAAGTAAAGATGCAGCTGGGGGAAGCCGAGACAACAACTAAAACAACGGTAAATCCAGGATTACAGGAGCTATTGAGGCGCAAGGTTTTGATTTTGATCCGAATACTCGATCTCAAAATGATGCGTGCTTTTTTTTTTATAATCGACACTGTGGCGTTAAAACCTTTTTATCCAGACGAAAGTCAACTTTTTTGCAGAAATATGTAATAAAAAATAGGGAGTCGCATTAAAAAAATCAACGTGACCTTAAAGTCACCTTAGCAACGCCACCCAAGGCCGCAACAGCCTTACCCTCTTACTTCCCCCTCAGAAGCAAACTTTTGTCTAACCAATTTTTTCCTCAGTGCGTTGTTTTCGAGATATTTGGTGGAAAGTTTTCAAATGAACACCCGGTATAATATATGAATATAAAGTTTGAACAAAATCGATGGTACCGTTTAGGCTACAACCCTAGGGACAGACATGTCTTTTGACACCTATATTTTTGGGTTCAAGGGTACATTAAACGCTAGGGGGGAAAAAAATTGAATACATACTAATTTGATTTGATGTTTTTCTACTATAGAGTCAATTCACCTATATTAACACAGCAGCTGTGGCCGCGTTGCTTAAGGCTCACAACGCACAAGGTCACCACTGATGGGTAAATCGGGGTACGAATTCGAACCGGGTGCACTGTGGATCCTGGTCTTCCATACACGATTTGTAAATGTGTTTTGAATGTTCTCTCCACATTTGTACCCTCTAGATACTCTTAATCCCACCCCTTAGACTAAGTCGTAGATACCTCTTGTGTTAAACGTGTTGATTAAAATAATAATAATAATAATGAAACCAACAAAAAAACACAAAATAAATCAAATAACGCAATAAAGTGTTTCAATTTCAAGTTTATCAAACGTGGAGATAAGGTGGTTTAACACTAGTGAATCCTGCATGTGGTGCTCACATGTCGGGGAAGAATTCTCGAAGACTTGGAGGAGTTGAACTTATTTCAGACGGCGATAAAAAAAAAGTATTTTTACGAGTCATAAACTTTTTTTAGCGCGTTTAAAGAATTGATTTTTATGCTTTATTTAAGAGCACACTCTCATCAACACCTCTAAAGAAATTTAAAAAAAAAATATATATATATATATATATATATATAGATTTTTTAAAACCTAAAATAATATTTAAACCCTTGAGGGAAAATGCCATCATTCGAGATATCCGAAGGAGATAAATCAAAGAAGTTAACTTTTGAAGGGATTACTGAAAAATGTGTTGCACTATTTGCGGTTTAAGGACTCGTTAAGGTTCACTGCCAACTTTACTAAGGGGGGAAAAAAAAGAATGGACGTAAAAACAAAGAAATGCTTGTACGAAAAATTATTTTTAACTCGACTAAAGTATAGAAATATTTTGTATTTTAGTGCCCCGAGTTTTAAGAGCACGTTCGAACTTTGCACACCATCTCCAATCCGAAAAAGCAAGGAGGAGGAGGAAGTGAATTTTAAGGGAATGCACTATCGTTTACAAAGAGAGAGAATGGTGAAATTCTCTTGGAAATAAAACTATGTATTAGTGATGTTCTAAGGAAGAACTTTGTGTTTACCGAGTTTAGTGAAAATTAAATTAAGTAACTTTAGAAAAGGCACTTTTTATTATACTTTAAATAAATTTTATCATTATTATTTTTCAGTCTGTTACCCTAATACAAACATATGAATTAGGATTAATGTATATAAAAGCTTTATGAATTAAATAACCAAGCTATTATAGTTATGTACGGTTACAGCTGCATCTAAATATACCCTTCAAATTGAAAAATAACATCTGCAAACGGGAATCGAACCCGAGATATCCATAGTAGCAGCTAGGAATCTTATATCAAGAGGCCAGCCGGTAAAATTAAGATTATAATATGGAAAAAAAAAAATTAAATCAAGGGTGTGAGTGTTAGAATGTAAAGCTTGTGTTGAGGTCACGTTCATGTGTTTCTAAGCAATCCGTCTTACTACCCGTTCGGGTTATACACTTATGTACTAATTATGCTAATGGTTTTTAAGGATCAGGAAGGCTATTTTTATAGGAAGTGTACCCACATTTACGTGGAGGGAGAATCGAAAACTATTTTGGAAAAACCATCCTCAGTACACCCGACCGAGATTCAAACCTCGATATCAATCTCCCCACCAGTCTAGTATACTGCGAGAGTAGCGCCGTAGACCATGCGGTCACCGAATCGGGTTAATATGTATATTCATTACTAATTTTGACGGTACATTACAGTAATGTTAACTTTAAACTGATAATTTCTCTGCAGCGGCGGTCACAAATCTAAGGCGTTAAGCTCACAAGAGATGAATTTCCGGTAACGGGGAGGTCGAGGTTTTAATATTGATCGGGCGGCACTTCGAGAATGTTTTTACAAATGTGATTAATCATGGGTGTTTTCCCATTCTCTCTCTACGGTAGTGCAAAAACATTTCTTCGAATGCCGTTAATAGCCGTGGTGTTAAATATAATAATAAAACCATTTGTAAACACACGCATACACGTCACCACGCAGCCGTCAAGTTATACACACACGTCCAACTGAGGAATAAATCCGCCTTGACGTAGGCATGCAATCCGCAGAGCTAGATAGTATTGCAGGTTGCGAGTAACACAGGCGCCTATCCCCTTTCCTCTCAACATCCTTTAGTATGTTATTAGTTCATACATTGTGTAGAGTTACGTCACAAGTCACACCCCTTAAACAAGTTGCGTCTTGAAGAGGGTACAGAAGAAATTTTATTACCACCTGGATTTAGTCCGAAGGATGGACCAGATAAATGTTACTGGCACTTGAGTTACGTCCGAAGAATGAAACGTACTTTTTACTACCACCTAAGTTGCATCAGAAGGAATGTAGTTTAAGAAACTAAATAATATTGGAAAAATGAACCAAAGTATGTTCAGGATGATACCTTATAGTATGATTTAGTCAATTCTACAGTCAAATGTTAAATAAAATAACCTAACCTAGAAAGTAGCCAGCAGGCATAATTAAAATTATGATTCTGGTAGTGGAGTTAAATAGTTTACACACGGTTGAACCGAGCTTTGTACTTCTCCCAAGAGTCAGTATGATATGTGCAGGACGCAGCGCGATTCTCGCGAGTTAAATATAAAGCCTGGTTATTAATAATAATAGATAATTTTAACTTAGTGGTGGGGCTGAGAAGATTATTTTGTTGGAAATGTACCCATATTAGTGTGAAAAGGGAATTATAAAACCCAATCCTTACGCATCCAACTTAGAATCGAACCTCGGCCTTTCAAAGACAAATCAAGTCTATTGCGAATGTTCTGGTGACCCACATCGGGGGTTGCACGGTCTAAGGTGTCACTCTCACAATAGTTTTAGCGTGTGACGTGGTGGTCGGGGTTCACCCCCCACCCCCCTAGTCAAGTGTACTGGAGGTATTTCCCCCAAAATGGTATCCCACTATCCTTCCAATCAAATGCGGATACATTTCCTATGAAATTATAACAATCACCCCTAGCTCATCACTGTACTGCCAATGTTCGGATAATCCGGACGAATGTAGAAACGCAAGGTATAAAAAAACTGTTATTTTAACTATTAATATATGTAATAGGTATGTATGTAATACATTTATTATTATCTCTTAAGAGACCAAAGCCGTTATTAGCGGTTTCTTAGTAATTTATTGATCTCTTTTTATTAGTAGTTAGCTTTAACTTACACCCACACCGCTTGTAAAGCAGTTCAAGACGCTCTAAAGACTCACTTAGGATGTCTAGAAACTTTAAAAGAATGCCATTTTGACCAAATATTTGATATCCATTCGACGCCACATAACTCAAAGTAATGTATTTTTGTAAAACAAAACCTACTACTGTTTTAGGTCAGTTACCCATAAAAAACACTCTTTTAAGGGCCACTTAAAACTTTCACATTTTTTTAAAGGTCTGAAGAAAAAAACTATAAGGTCATAAAGGCCGTTAACATATCTCTGGACCTACCTCCTTCAAAATGACGACGATATTGGGAAAGAATGTGGGTTGAAACCATTAAAATACCGAGAGAAACGCAGCCAGCCGGACCCTAAGGGGCGACCAAATATTTCATAATAAGAAACAGTGTCCCAGGTTATTCGTGCGGATCCCTAATTAAATTTAATGTTCCGATAAGTTAGTTAACCACATTTTCACACCAAGATTAATAAAGGCTTTAATCAAGTAAAATGGATGATAAGGGGTAGCATTAAGCGCACCCAAATTTGCGTCAAGAGGATGTGGTGAAAACCATCCCGGTGCACCTTGCCTGGTATTCGAACCAAGACCGCAGCATTGGACACGATCTAGTGAAGTCTTTATTTTTTAAGTTGCGTACTCCTTTCATAGGCACGTATCAAAGTACCTCAAAAGTTTAAAATGAATTAATTTATCTGGTCATTAGAGTATTTAAAAAAAAACTAGTTACTTAATTCAAGAAGAAAGTGTGTTATTTTAACTAAAATACTTCAAGCATAGTTAGCTACGGTATAGTTTGACATGAAAGGTCACAAAAATCAATAAACATATTTTAGTTTGATAAAAATCTTGACAAGCTTCACATTTCACTAAGGTAACAATTATTTGCAGCTCAGGATAAAAAGAGAGATAAAACATTAAAAATAGTATAAAATTTAATGTTTGAATGAAAATGCATATAATATATTTTTTTAAGAAAACTTACAAAAAGTTAGATGTTAATATTATTAGCACCGCGTCTTACTACCCGTTCGGGTTGTACGCACTTACGCTAATGTGTAATGGTAGGGTGATTGTGAGATGAAATGAAGGACCTACAGTTTAACGTGGAATCCGAACCACGGTGGAGGCCTGGCATTCCTCACATTCACAAGATGTCTTGTCAGAGGTGAAGGAAGGGTTTGGAAATCAGATAAATCTTTGCCAGGACCGAGGATTGAACCCCGGCCGCCAGCACCAGGTCACCAAGTTAGATGTTAAAAAAAACAACTTTTACGTACCAAAATTTTCTAACGAAGGGACATTTGACAGCTAAATAAAGTTACTAGATCTACTTTCACGTATTTAATAGGTCAAGCCATGTGATGTGCGGCTGTCACTTTTAATGGATCTTATCAAGACCTATAAAATAACAATAAATATAGTAGGATATTAGCAATGTTGATAGCAAAAAAGGTGTTTGTATTTTAAAAAAGGATCCTCCAAATGTCAATTCGTAGGAAAATCAAGGGAAAAGCTTAATACTAGGTTATGTTGGAGCAACCCGCTTTGGTGGCCACATGGTCTAACGCTCTACTCTCGCAATAAACAATCGTGACGATGACGGGAAGATCGGGTTTCAAATCTCGGTTGGGTCTGAGGGTAGATTTTCAAAAATGGCTTCCCACTCTCCTTCCACGTAAATTCGGATACACGTCTTCTAAATTCAACCTTCCTCATCCGAAAACACAATAGTGTAATTAATAGATATTAGTATAAACCGAACGGGTAGTTAGACGCGGTGCTTTAAAAAATTAGAGCAAAAAAAAGCCCATGGTAAATAATGTTCTTGCTCCCCGAGTAAAAAATTAAAGGTCTAGTGCAATACAAGAATGGAACCTTAGACTGCTGGTAAACAACATTTAGTTTTCCAATATTGTTGTATTAAATAAAAAAAAGTAAAATAGTTTCCCTGATCTCAAACCCATCGTTTTCTAAAGTAAAATATAGAAAACCGTTCCACGACGCGACGTTTCATAAAGAGCTGGGAGGTGGAAAGGGTACGGTGGCTATGCTATGGCCCCAAAAGGGGTATACGATGGGTGAAATTTTGAGAAACAATGATTTAGTAAAATGTTATCAATGTTGACTGCAAAAAAAAAATGGCTGCGTTCTTAGTTCTTACCGTAATCTAACAACTGAACCTTGGCCAGCGCAACCGATATCACGTAGCCAACATCACAATAATCAAGATAAACGAATTCCACCGCCGGTTTTTGGACTGCGGCCGCGGAACTTCAAATTATTGTTCTCACGGTGATGTTTTCACACCGTCCTTAATCGCCGTGTGAAGAAATAAAGACGAGAAACCTGCGAGGTCCCCTCCTCAACCGACGCGTCCGAGTACCTCGCGGCCTTGATAGTCATGACCTTGGAGAAAAGAGCGAGGAACAAGGCGAGCAACGACAGGGAAACACAAGATTCCGCAATAAGCGCTGAAAGCAAGACTTGTACACTCTGTTTATCATGAATAGTAAGTCTCACCTTGACAGTACGCTATGGCACTTCCTCAGGCCTGTCCAAAACACGACGACGGGCCGCCTGCAGCTCCCGAGTTCGTTCTGTGCGGCCGAAAGATCAACTTTCGGGAATAAACAACAAAATAGGCTCTTGGAGCTAACGTAAATGCTCGATAAATTCTAGTCTATTTTTATAATTTTTCATTTATTTTAGGTATTTAAAGTGTACTTTTTGAACCGACTGATTAAATCAGCACACGACATCCCCGCTTCAGTGGCCGCGTGGTCTAACGCGCTACTTTCATGTTGGACTAGGGTTTCTAAGACGGGGAGATCAGGGTTCGGTCTCAGTCAGGTGAACCGAGGGTGGTTTTGCCTAAATGGTTTTCCACTCTTCTTCCACGCAAATACGGTTGCATTTCCTCTAATTAAAAACCTTCATCATCCTTAACACAGTGTAATTAGTATATATGCGACTAACCCGAACGGCTAGTAAGACGCGGTGATATAAAAAAAAGCATACGACTTATAAATGAATTTAAATCTAAAACAGATAGACTTTTTTCGACCATGCCTTGAATCGAACCCGAGACCCATAGCTCAGTAGAGAGAGACGTTACCGAATGTGCTATGTTGTCAGACTTCTAGTTTATTAAGTTATGCCGGGATCACGATCAACTTAAAGTTAACTTAACGTAACTTAATGTAAAGAATCTCCTCGTGTGTTTAAATGGATGCAGTTAACTTAACGTAAGAGATGTCCTGGGAGGTATTTTACTTTAAGTGAACGTTACTTGAAGAGTATCACGTGATCTAGCCAGCCAATCGTTATGCGAGTGACGTCAGCAGGGCTATTTAGTAATTCATTTGTTGGTATTATGACCAATGTTCACTATTTAGCATAAGTTCTAGTGATCAGACATTGAAACAAAATAATTAAACCAAAATAGGAAAACTAAATTTATCAAAAACGTTTAGTAGTAGATATTCATTATCTCGTTTGAAAACTGTAAATATTCACATATCATCACTGTACAAATAGCCCAAATCACAGATCATACTCGAGAATGCAGATGTTTAGCCCAATTTTTTACGTTAAGTTACGTGAAACGTGATCACACATGTGTTTTATTAAATTAACTTAACTTTAAGTGAATGTTACGTTAAGTTAAAGTTAAGTTTATCGTGATCTCGGCATTAGGTCCTATACACTTCATGCGAGGCCTCCGGACAGTTCCCCCAAGGGCCCTCAGCTGGGGAACGGTTGGACATACTTGCCCTATCTCATAAGATAGGACAGGAATATCAAACTTGCGGACCGCGGAACACATGTGGTCCGATCAATGATTCTGTGCGGCTCACTGACCTTTAGACGAACCAACAACATACAATGCGGATTTATAAAACAGAAAACGTTTTTGTTAGTTTAGAAAAACTAACAATTGGGGTTGGTGTACCCAATATTTCCTCTTTACCAAACAGAGATTGATTCCCAACAAATGGTTAAATCTGTACACAAAATTATTAATTTAATTTCCCGGTTAGTCGGTGGTGAGATTTGCTCCCAAATCTTCTCAATATTTCCCATGGATAATCAAAAAATAGGGTACTATCCGATAAAAAATTAGTATATTTCCCAAAGTGTCCATAATTTACCACTATTGTTAATACACACTAAACCAGATGAATTTGTTTTTAAGTCAAGTTTATGTTATATAATTAGTTAATATTGATGTATTACACGTAGGTAGAGTAGAGACACGGTAGGAAAGAATTTATGCAACCGTTAGAAAAGTTACTAAAACTAATATCATAAGGTTAAATAGAGTATATTATTATTGGGGAATGCCAGGTCTCCACCGTGGTTCGGATTCCACGTTAAACTGTAGGTCCTTCATTTCATCTCACAATCACCCTACCATTACACATTAGCGTAAGTGCGTATAACCCGAACGGGTAGTAAGACGCGGTGCTAATTATTATTATTATCACCACGTCTTACTACCCTTTCGGGTTATACGCACTTACGCTAATGTGTAATGGTAGGGTGATTGTGAGATGAAATGGAGGACCTACAGTTTAACGTGGAATCCGAACCACGGTGGAGACCTGGCATTCCCCACATTCACAAGATGTATTGTCAGAGGTGAAGGAAGGGTTTGGTAATCAGATAAATCTGTGCCGGGACCGAGGATTAAACCCCGGCCGCCAGCATAGAAGTCTGAAACCTTACCCCTAGACCGCCAGGTCCCCTACTAAATAGAGTATAAATGCCGATAAAATAATACCTGTAATATCGTTCATTTTTGTCCAATTAATGATGACCGGAAATAATATTATATATAATTATAATATGTGTAAACACCTATGAAATTATGACAAAAATTTAATAAACGGAAAATATATACATATTTTTTGTAACTTTGAACAATATAATATATATTTGAACTTTATTAATCTAGTTTTTTAAATACGGCATGGTCGTAGGCATCCGATAAGAAGGGTTTTTTGCGAAGTTTAATCCCAAAAGAGGTTGATTGTGGTTGGAACATTTTGATCTTCAAAATAATTGTATAAATGAGCTTTAAAGATAAAATTTGGTAGGAAGCTGTAGGTACTGTCTCTCCTAACCAAAATAACAACAACTAAAGATGGAAAATTTCAAAATGGAGCTCCAAGAAATAAGGAGGGAGAGGTGGTGGGAGGCTATAATTATTTTATTTTAGACGAGGTAGAAAACAAAAATTTGGTAAACATGTAGATAGACAACTCCATACAAACAAATTGTAACATTGGGTTACAATATACTACCCACACCCATGCTAACCTTCACGCATAAACGCTCTATTGTATCCATACTACCCATTCCGATACTAATAATCCTTCTGCATTAGTACTTTGGCATCAAAAAAGTTCAAAATTCAAAAGTGGTACAACAGCATTAACCTGGAGTCACCACTTTGATATGCTAATTACTCAAAATGGGTACGGGTACAAAACTTTTTCTTTGTGGTACAAAACGGTACAAAATTAGTACAAAACTTTGATATCGAAATAAGTTCAAAATTCAAAAGTAGTACAACAGCATTAACCTGGAGTCACTACTTTGATATGCTAATTACTCAAAATGGGTACGGGTACAAAACTTTTTCTTTGTGTTACAAAACGGTACAAAATTAATACAAAATTTTGATATCGAAATAAGTTCAAAATTCAAAAGTGGTACTACAGGTTAATGGAGGTAAGAATTAAAGTGTTTGTACTAGATGGATTAAAAGAGCTAAACTATTATATTTGATAGTTACGGTTATAGCTGCATCTAGATATCATTTTATTTAACTTGAAAAATAACACCTGGGCACGGGAAGGTTCCGGGTTCAATTTTCGGGTCCAGGTGTCATTTTTCAAGTTAAAGAAGTATTTGTAGTCAAATTTAATTCATTATTCTATTATTCTAAATAACAAAATCTTCTTTTCATGTCGCCAATTTGTCAAATGTTGTGATTTATTCTAACTAATAGCTTTTATCTATTAATAGCCTACGTTTTTTACCTGTAAATTTGTTAACCCTGAACCCTTTATACACTGTATATTTTGTACCCTACACCCTTTTTACACTTTTTTTCCCTAAAATATTTCGCTGTAGCTAAGCCGAGTAACTAATGTAAAATGGAAAAGAAAGGGCAAACAAGCCAAAAAATTTAAAAGTAAATTTAACCAGAATTTAAAAAAGGGCAAAGAGGCTATAAGTGAGCAAATGTGAAGTAAACTATTAAAAACAAGTTTTAAAAGTTAAAATTAGTAAAATAAATACAAATATAAAAAGATTAAAAATCGGCGATAAAAAAGGAAAGAGAATGTGTAAAAGGTTAGCGGGGTTAAAATTGTAAACAAAGTGGAAAGAGTAAAGATGATAAAAAAAGAATAAATAGGGCCAAAAGTTATTTATTTAAGTATGTGAAGAGGGTAAATTGGGTAAAAAGGGTAAACGGGGTAAAAAGTTAGGCGGAGTAAGTGTTGTTTAAAAAATGCTAAAATACATTTGATTGGATTTAATTATAGCCCTTTGAAAACTATTTATGTATACCGTGACATTTTTTTTACTAGCACCAACAGACAAAATCTTCAAATTTTTTTTTAGCTTTTAAAACATGTTCCGGGTGTACCAACTATTATTTTAAGATAAGAAAATATATCTTATTTGAACTGTAAGCTCTAATATTATGACTGGCTTAAAACACAATAGAGATCGAACGTGTGGTGAAAATTCAGTCATCCAACTTTTTTTTTAAATTATGTGAAGGTCTTTTAGATTGAGTCATCTATCGGGCCCGCATCGCCATACTATCAGTTCGAGAGGGGAACACCGGAATGCTAAGTGGCACGTAGCCCGACATACGTTACGTACTAGCGTTACGTTCGGAAATGAGAAAGAGAGGCCAGGAGAAGGGGGTTGGAGACATCAGATGTATGTATACACGTGTTACAGGCGACACTATCAGCTCGTGAAATTCTTGAAATAATTTATCTTAAATTAAAATTATAATATTTGAGGAGTATATTACCACAAAAAAAAGCTATTTCATTTAAATAAAATATTGAGACTAGAAGTTTAAAAAAAACCATTTTAAAATATTCATACAAGTTACATCGGCGCCGTATCGAAAGGAGAAGTGTGAATACATTTTAACTCACTTCGGTGGTCACATAATTTAAGGCATCATTTTATTGATTACGGGTAGCTCAAGAGTTCAAGTCCATGTCGAGTGGACTTGAGTGTTTTTTTTTCCTAAATGGTTTTTCACACTCGTACACGCGTATAGCCCAAACGGGAAGTGAAACGCGGTGCTAAAAAAATATGATTAAATCTTTATAATAGGCCCATACTATTGTAATAAAGATGTGCATTATATATTCAAA
This sequence comes from Timema californicum, assembly GCA_902141385.1. NCBI lineage: Eukaryota > Metazoa > Arthropoda > Insecta > Phasmatodea > Timematidae > Timema > Timema californicum. Next base: position 17,349 of record CABFOW010002064.1, on the reverse strand, counting down.
ATTATAATTAAGAAAACTATATATATATAAGACTATCAATGTACGTTGCCAAATTTTAAAATCCACCTTAAATGTATTTATTAACAAATTAAATTTGTTAATAAAGACCAAAATAAAAAAATACGCACCCTTTGGTGGGATGAAAGGATATCCTTGTTTTATTTACGTCACACGGTCGGGCTACCTACAACCTTGCCTTGTAACTGATCCAAGAAAACAGAATTAGGGTTTAAGGTGTGTTGGGAACACGAGCTAAGAGCAGTTTTATTAGCTAAACTTTTTTTTGCCAAAATAAATAAAACAATCGCGCCAGTAGTAAAAATAGAGTTTTATATATATTTTTTTCATATGGTTACCTCAACAATTCTTGAATATCTGTCCCGAGCTTACTGGCACTAGACGAGATACTTTTTAAATGAAGACAAAAGGTTGTACTACAATTCCAGGACACTCTTCATAAACATTAAAGAACTGATGAGGTCACCGTGCGAATAAAATTAAACTATTATGTGTCTACTGAAGCAAAATTTGATTTATTTTGACCAAAAAAAGTTTTTATATAAAACCTGCAGAAACAGGCCTTTTATCGCATCCCCTATGCTCCCACCTAAATAAAAATCCACTAGCGTTTTTAAGGACAAAGGATGGGAATCCTGGAACGGGAAAACGCAAACCTTCAGTGTAGAGTCAGATGATTTTAATAACGGGCAAAATAAAATTATTATATTATATTATCATTACAAAAAATCGAGCTATTTTCCATCCCTATTATTTTTATTACTGTGCACCGCGTCTTATTACCTGTCCGAGCTACACATATTTAAACAAATTGATGGAGGAATGACTAATTTAGAGGAAGTGTACCCACGTTTGTGTAGAGGGAGATTGGGGAAACAATTTATTGAAAAATCTCATTTCGGTTCACACATAAACGGGATACATACCCCGTCCTACCCTCGTCACCGGCAAACCAAGACTAGACGAGGTTGTTGTCATTGTTCAATCTTCCACCGGTGTATTATTATTATTATTATTATTATCATCACTGCGTCTTACTACCCGTTCGGGCTATACGCACTTACGCTAATGTGTAATGGTAGGATGATTGAGATGAAATGAAGGACCTAAAGTTTAACGTGGAATCCGAACCACGGTGGAGGACTGGCATTCCCCACATTCACAAGATGTCTTGTCAGAGGTGAAGGAAGGGTTTGGTAATCAGATAAATCTGTGCCGGGACCGAGGATTGAACCCCGGCCGCCAGCACAGCAGTCGGACACCTTGCCCCTAGACCGCCAGGTCACCCTCCACCGGTGTAAAACTCATTCCCATTAATATCAATCCTTAAAAATCCTTACTGTTGGGTGCACTGAATAGTTCTCCCCCCTCCCCCTTTTCCACCACGCAAATTAGGGTAAATTTCCTCAAAACTTTACTTTACTCATCCTTAGCCTTATTAGCATCCCCCCCCGCCCCTCCCCCGTCTAAGGTATTTAATGTGTACTTTTTAAACGGACTGATTATATCAACACACGATTTATAAACTAACTTAAATCTAGATCAGACACAACAACTAGCAACTAGCCATTAGTTTATCAATGTGAAAGGTGGGAAACCCACATTTCATTATTTATATTTTTTTTTCGACCATGGCGTAAATAGAGCTTAGGACCCTTAGCTCTGTAGGATTGACTCTTTACTGACTGAGCTAAGGTGTCAAGAGACATTAACGTTATTTTTATCATCACGTCTTTCTACCCGTTCAGGTTATACAGATATGTACTAAATACGCTTATAAGTTAGGGATGTGTAAGGTTGAATTTAGATCAAGGTTACCCACATTTGAGTGGAGGGAGAGTAGAAACCCATTTTAGTAAAAACCACCGTGAGTGCACCTGACCGGGATTGGCAGTCCAGCCATGCGACCACAGAAGCAGGTATTAGCGTAATTAAAATGCGTATAGTCCGGACGGGCGGTGGTGGAAATAATAATACACAATCCAGACGAAAAGATGAAACGAGAGCATGTATTGCCGTTAATTCCGAGAATATTATGTCAGCATGTGCACAGTTGGGAGGTGACCTAATGTTTCAACACACATCACCGCAATACGCATGCGCAGACACGCGACACTGTGTACTCTCCAATAAGATGCGGGCACCTAAGTATTGTTTTACTGCTTACATCAGATCAAAACGTATTCGCGAGCACGAGGTGTTAAAAAAACAATACTGGAAGACGTGATACAAGAGTAACAAGATATGGTTCCCGTGGAGTAAGCTAGAGAGGCCCCTGCCCCAACACAGGTGTGAGAGGACTAGGGTTCAATTACATGCCACACCAAAAAGTATACTCTTTTTGGTGCTCTATAAGTAGGCATTTTAACAGGGATGGGGAAAATTTACTTTCCAAAAAGTCATCAAAAATGTAGGAACTTAAAACAGGGGTGGTTATAATTTAAATAAGTCGTACGTATTTGGCTACTTATGTAAATTGTGTGTATGTATTTCCCAATTTTCTTACCAATTAATATATCAACTTTCACGCATTCATACGTCAAATCATGTGATCTGCAGCTATTAATTTGCTAAAATTACACTGTTACCAATATCGACAGTAAAAATATGTATTTTTTAAAAGGTGTTCCAAGTGTCCATTTGTAAGAAAATCAAGGTGTATATTATAATATAGTATTTATTAATATCTGTACACTTCGTTTATCCTAAATTACAGAAGTCTTCAGGCCCTATGAGAGAGGGTTACAGAGGGCCTGGACATTTTTTGGGATCTCAGAAAATGTTAGAAAATATTGAAGATTAGCAATAATATTCCCACAACTTGTGCTGTTACTAAATTTTTAGTATAGGTATACTTCCCCCCCTTTTTTTTTGATATAAAAGTATATATATATATATATATATGTCATATTTCTTTTCTTTTTTCATATGGGATTAATTATTTTTTATCTTTTTTACCAGATTAATGGAAAAAAGAAGGTGGCATGAAAAAATGTTGTACCCCTTGGTAAAATTCTTTTGAGAGGCCCTGGCAGTCTTACCTTGACGTATTACACTATGGTGCAGCTTAAATACGTAAATCGGTCCAGATAAAACCGCTACCTTTCAGAGTAAACGAAGTGTACAGTAGGATTCTGATATGAAGAAACTTATCCTCCAGCTAACTGGTGTGCAAGAAGGTTTTTCATATTAGAATTCTCCTGTATGCATGTGTGCTGGAGCCATAACATAGAAGGGTTATGGTGGAAAGGGCCTTGTAAAAAATATAAACAAAAATGCGGCCAGCAATAACATTTCACGTCATTTTATAGATATTGAAAATAATATCCATCGTCAATGATAGCTGCGGATCATATTACTTGAAGTATGAATACGTGAGAGTATATCCGGCCCCTTCCTATGGAAAATTATCGGTAGAGACAGACAAAAAAATATATACTTTCGGTGGAATAAAACAATGCGGGTGTAAATGAGAGCCAAGTTATTATATTTGATAGTTACGGATATAGCCTCATCTAAAAATCATATTCTTTATATTTAACCTGGACATGAGAATCGAGCCCTGGACCTTTTGTTTATTACGCCAATACTCTACCACCGAAGAATCCAGAGATCCTCCCGTGGCAAGGGTCATTCTTCACTAATATTTTAAGCCAGAGTCTGTGATGGATGTGTGGAAATCGTCAGCTACATATGAGTGATCAATTAATATCACGAGCTATCAGATAACGCATCCACCTTCGACTCGGGAGGGCTTTATCCTGTCGGTGACCTGGTGGTCCGGGGTTCAATCCTCGGTCCTGGCACAGATTTATCTGATTGCCAAACCCTTCCTTCACCTCTGACAAGACGTGTATTAATCACAACTTGTGAATGTGTGGAGTTCCAGGCCTCCACCGTGGTTCGGATTCCACGTTAAACTGTAGGTCTTTCATTTCATCTCACAATCACCCTTCCATTACACATTAGCGTAAGTGCGTATAACCCGAACGGGTAGTAAGACGCGGTGATAATAATAATGTATCCTACCACTTGTACAATTACAACTGTATGAACGCGCATAATATGATGGACTAAATAGCCAAGCTATTATATCTGTTAGTTACGGTTAAAGCCGCATCTAAATATCATATTCTTTAAATTGAAGCGAGATTAAGTATATGTGTGCATTTATTCAAGGGCAATGATTAACCTTCAGGACTATACCAACTGTTAGTTGAATCCGTCGAGCGGTGCCTCAACTATAATACACGAGCCGTGGTTGAAAAACTCCACTCATTATCTCTTCAAGGGCAAGTTCTATTATCACACCGGGTGGTCATTTACCTTCAACTCAAGCCATATTTACCTGTCTCCCCCAGGCACAAGTCAAGTTTTAATAGTTAGAAGAAAAAACACCGTCACGTCAGCCCGCAATCGATCCATACCGACCGAGCAGTCACCGTCTGTTGGCGAAGTTAGTGCCAACTTCTGTGGATATAGCGTGTCATGTGGTCACCACAACTAACCATCCGGCCACCGTTCATCTCAGTTTTTTAAGTTAAACACTGAAGCCGTGTCTTTATTCAAGAAGCTTCTCATTTGTCCTCACGAGGATGAGTTGAGCTCGTTCCAGACTCGCTGCTTCACAGAAAATCTGAAAGAGCAAGGGACCGAACCCGGGACCTCTGTTTCTATAGCCAGGAGCTCTGACCACAAGTTATAGTAGTCCAGTTAAAATACTTTCACCCGCCGCGTCTAACTAATCGTCCAGGATATTCGCATATCCACACCAATGGGCTATGAATGGGGAAGGTAAATTTTAAGCGAAATGTACCTGTATTTACGTCACGAGAGAAGTAGGAAACTATTTAGGAAAACACACCTCAAAACATCCGGTCGGGACACGATCCTCACTTTCCTGTCAACAGAAAACTTTTTTTTTAGCAAAATATCTTACTACCCGTTCGGATTATACTCATATATACTGATTCTAATGTATTTGCGATGGTGAAGGTTGGGTTTAGAAGAAGTGTACCCGCACTTGCGTGAAAAGAGAATAGAAAACACTTTAAGAATCCCCCAATCCCTTCGTCATCGGCAGTCTGCGAGAGTGACGCCTTAGATCATGTGGCCACCGAAGTGGGTCCAGCAAACTTGACAGAAGAGTGACGCCTATATCCACAAGTCCACCGGTGCGATTATTTGTTTAGATATTTAACACAATTGAGATATTTGCGTCTGGTACCTTTTGATTATTGATTGGATTTAGATACACTCGTCTTTTAAATTATTTTTTCTTGCTAAGCGCCCATAAAAACTTATCACACGCCAACTCGCACTAAATCTAAGAGACAGGTTAAGATAAATTTTAAGACATCAAACGAATTCGGCTAGACAACGAGAAAAAAAAATGGGAACATCTTGATTTAAAAAAAAAACGTTAAATACATTCGACGGGGATCCCAACCCCGGTTCTTGAATCAATATAGGTTCTACTTGGAAATGCTCTAATTGGAAAATTCCCCTCCCTCACCCTATGTCAGAATTATAAGATGAATATTTAAATTTCACAAGACTATCAAAAGTCCATACATATATTTATATTTTTGAAAAGGGCGAGGGATTTATTTGGTTACGAACGTTTAAGATGTGGGTAGGGCTGTTAAGGTAATTTTACCATCAAAATTTTATTGCATAATTTTAACAAGTGAGATATTTATAATATAAATATTATTAGAATTTATAATATTTATAATATATATATATATTATTAATATTGATTAGTAATACTAATATAATGTTAATATTATAAATATTTCATTCTTTACACAACATATAAATAAATAGATATGGTTCTATTAAATTTCAACCCCATACATTATTTGCAACAATGGCATGCAAAAAGGGTAAAATAGTAAATTTGACACCTTATACCTCGCGAACTGTATTGATTTGAAATCAACAATTCACTATTTACAGCTTGTAGCCACACACTTAAAATTGTACAGTAAAATTTTGATAGTCGAATGACTTTAAAAATCTTTGTACAAGCGAGTTTTAAACCGTTTTGACATTTTAATTCGTTTGTCGGAAAACCGTATTCAAGGTCTTGATTATTCACTTTTTTTGCGGGACGTAAAGGTGAATGTGGTAGTAGATTTCCTATACCAATGGACATACAGTATTAACAAAGGTTCCCAATAATGTTTATTTTATCACAAAGGGTTTGCTAACCCAGGGGCACAGACAAATAATATACCCAAACACTAGCCCTCCAGATTAAAGGTTGCGCTCCTTTTGTTAGCTTGAGTACTTCAACACTAGGATCGCTGCGGTTAGCCCTATCATCACCCAGCAGTGACACTAGCGAAGCCCAGTGTTAAAGGACTCAAGTCTGTTTCTTACTTGTCTGTGCCCAAGGGGCAGAAACAGTTTTTAAAGAAAAAGTTTAAAAAATTGAAAACTTTTTTCTTAAACAGCCTTAACGCCCACCATAGCAAAGAGGAATTTCAGGGGTTCAGGTTTGAACCACGATTAGGGACTTTAAAGTGGAAGTTTATTAGAAAGAATACGGCTGGTTCTGGCTTCTGAGCCGACTATAATTATGAAGTTTCTGGTGGTAATGGGCCAGGCGCGCCAAGGGTTTGAAAACTAATTTGATATCTCCTTGTATATAACAACGAAAAGTCGCCAGTGCATTAAACTAAACCAGTCCTGTGCGGATCACGTTCTGTCACCGACCGTCGCTGAAACGAGATCGAGAGCCTCAAAACATAGAGAAACTAATCTAGAGGGTATTAAGGGAGGGGAGAGGAGGCGGAGGGTTGGAAGGGGACGCGAGAAAGGACAAGTGTTTTTTAAGTTTTTATACGAAAACTTTTTTTGTTAAAATAAATAAAATATTGCTTCTATACAAATATGAAAGTTTAATTTTCTTCACATGGTGATATCAACAGTTATTGAATATTTATATAAGATGTCCTGAAATTTAATGAAAAACTTTTTCTATTCATTCAAAAAGTTTCTCATTTAATGCCGCTATGCTCGTGACAGATATTCCTCCACTGTTGATATTACCAAGAGAAGAAAATTAAACTAAATGTTTCTACTGGAGCAATATTTGATTTATTTTGTCTAAAAAAAAGTTTTTATATAAAGACCGAAGGAAAAAACACTGACCTTTTCTCGTATTACCTGCATTCCCACACTAAGCCTGTTCAGTCAACACTTTAATTCAGTGCTGTAATCCGTGTGTAATCATATTCTATAGTATGATTTTGGTAGCAAGAACAGTAGAAGTTAGTTACTAAAGTTACTAGAACAATTTTAATACATCCATACATCAAGTCATGTGATATGTAGCTGTCATTTTTGATAGATATTATCAGTTACTATAAAATAAAACAAATAATAAAATGAAATGTTATCAATGTTGGCTGCTCTACTGTTCTTCCAACCAAAATCAGGGTATAGCATCCAGATACTTAGGCAAGAGTGGCGGGTTTAGTATAGAAATGTCAAATCTATATGCGATGTAAGCGGTCATACAGTCGTTGGAGTTATTGTGTGTCGGCTGCACTCGGCTGTTTTCTAGACCTATGAGACCACAAATAATAGTGTATGAACTTGTTAATTTAATTACAGCAAACCAACGGGTTCCATAACACTTTGATAAAGGCGTGAAGGAGGTATTTCCCTAAACCCCTCGCCCACCCTTTAACGACTCCGAAATTAGGCCTAAATATTCTAGTATGATTTTGGTAGGAGGGAATTTAATATATATATAAATGCACGTATGTATCAAATTAAATTAGTCCTCACCAAAGCTCTTAGCGTAAGCCGGAGGTCAGGGTTCGAGTCTTTACCTGATGCGCTGGATGGGGGTTTTCACAATCTCTTCGAGCCATTTCTTCAACCAGTTTTCTTGAATAGTGAAAATTAAGTATAGTGACGAATGGTCAATAAGTTACGTAGACAAATACTCCCCCACCCAATCACGTCGTAGTACCTGTATAATAATATCAAATAAAAAGTTGGATAGGGATGAGGTAGAATAGAAAGAGGAAATATTCTCTTATTTGCGTGGAGGGAGAGTAAGAAACAATCTATGGAAAGGAAAATTACACTTAGTATGTATGCCCACCCGGGATTCAAGCCCCGAACTCGCTCCGTCAGCGGCAAACCAGACTATATGAGTTTGACGTTTAGACAGTGTGCCCACAAGAGCGGGTCCATATAAAACTAAACTTGCTTTGGACTGTCTGATATTGATTGGTCTAAGCTCTCTCGCCTATGGATAAGGCCACTTTTGCCATTTATCCGCCACACTCATTATGGTAAGATAATCACAGAGTGCTATTATTCTTTGTCCATTTTAAGTAGTTTGATAAATTACCATATTTACAATGAGTGAACGTTTTTAAATGCAAATGCTTCGAAGTAACTTCCGTAAATTCGATGACAAACACTGTCCTCAAGTCAAAACAAGTATCTCAAGTCAGCAGTCAGTGCTGTAAAATTATACATACACATATATTAGCTATGCAGATACAATTTGCAAACGTCCGCGTGATCAGGTGACAAGGAAATGTCCTGTCACAACGTGAAATAATAAAATGAAACACAACAGAGTTAAATTTCAATTTTTATATTCTCATTTCTGTAAGATATTGATCATGTAAAAAATGTGAAAAGTGTTTTGATTTATTGCTTTATCACAATGTTTGTTTTGGTAATGTTTATGTATTTTTACTTTCTCATATCAAGAGAGAATATTTTAACTGTGAAAAAAATATCAATCTCGAGATTATGGCGAATCTTTACGTTTTATGCAAACCCGAATCTAAAAAAGTGGATTTTCCCATTAGGTCTGTCTGTCTGTCCCTGATCATTGATCCGAAACGTTTATATGGCTTTTGTTCAGCTTTGGTAATTAGATTTTATAGGTTTTTACCTCAGGAAGTTTTGTGATTTTGACCCTAGCCCTCAAATTAAATGTAGTTTAATGATAAGAATTTTTTTTAAATCCAAATTTGTCAAATGTTTTTGCTTAAAATATATATTAAGGATTTATTTGACATAATAAATAGCAGTGTATAGTTGGTTTTTGGGTAAAAATTCAATGGAGCGACCAATGAAGATTTTGTTAAAGAATGGAAATATTTTAAAAATGGCTACAGCTATTTTGTTTAAAATGTATATCTGGGAATTGAATAGTATGAAAAATAACAATGTAGGCATATAACTTTATTTAGGAGTGAAAATTCAGTTATGGGTAGTTTACTTGTGATTGTTTTTGAAATATATTTAAATTTCTAGGTAACGATTTGGTTTGGTATATTGAGGATTGTTTGACGTGACAAAATACACTGTACACTTGGTTTTTTAATAACATTTCATTTAAGGATAGTTTACAAATGAATGATTTTTCAAACATGTGAAATATTTTAAAAATGGTCCTGGTGATTTGGTTCAAAATGGATATCTTGGGAGTGTTTGTCATGACAAACTGTAAACTTGTTTTTCGGAGGAAAATTCGTTTAAGAGTAATTTTATGATGATTTTTTAATAAAAATAAAAATAAAAATGGCTCTAGAGATCTGATTTAAAATGAGTAGGCTTAGGCCTATTTCTTAAGTTTATTATATTATAAATAATTATGTTTATTTGTTTTTCTACAAAAAAACCATTCTTAGTATTTATTAATGGCTGATTTATGTGTAACAACTGATTTTTTTTTAAATAACACTAACGATTTTGTTCAAAATTGGTATTGGGAGACTATTTTACATGATCATTAATATTATACCAGTAAGCCCTTGCGAAACTTTCGCACATTCAACCTCACCTCCCCCCCCACAAAAAAAATAATCTTTTGTTGGATTGTTGAAATTAAATACTCAGCGAAATATATACACAAAACAGCAAAGAGAGTTTAATATTGTGGACGAATTTACAATACCTCTGTGTGTACAATATTTGATGTTAGAATGCAATCCTCTTGAATTTAGATTGTTTACGTTAACTTGAATTATAAACAAACAATGTGTTTTAACGTAAACTGAGTATTTTATGTCAGAGTTCGGTAAAAAAAATCCTATCCACTGATACCTTATTCATCACTGTAGGCCTTGTATTAGTTGAGAAAAAGGGACGATGACAACAGAAATATTATATATGATCTTTATTTTTCTAAAATAAATTAATCTAAGAGTAGTGTAACTATGACAAATTATATAAAGTTAGAAATTTTTTGAAATTGGCCTTGAATACTGAGTTAAAAATGGGTATCTGGGAAGAGTTTTTAATTATAAATAAGAGTATGATTTATTTTTAGAAATTAAAAAAGTCTAGAGAGTTGTTTCCAAATAATATAATTTCGAATATTTGGAATGTGTTTGAACTATTAAACGATTTTGTTTAACATTTATATGTGAAGAGTGTTCATGGTTAGCAAAATGAAGTGTTTGTTTTTATGAAAACAACTTAAGGGTAGTTTAATAAAAACCTTTTATTGAAAATTTTATTTTAAGCTATAATATACACTATGGGAAAGGTTGTGCGATTGTGTTGTACCATTTATTTAAATTAGATAGTGGAATTTCTAAAAATAATGACTATTTTAGAGATTTGATTACTAAACAGATTAACATTTTTCAAATATTATTATGTTGTTTATGTTAACTTTTCTTCATACATTTTTTGTTTATCATTTTACAAATTTTAATTTTAAAATTAAAAATTGAATATATTTATAGATATTATATTTTTAAAGTTGAATAAAAATTTGGTCATTGGTTGTGATGTCTCCTATCGGACTTATTTTTGTTCGGTGAACCCGACCAAACAATGAATTTGAAGTTATATGGGTGTTGTGTATGACGAAATTAACGATATTCACAGTGAGTAAGGTAAAATAACTATTTGTAATATATATATATATATATATATATATATATATATAGTCACCGCGTCTTACTACCTGTTCAGGCTATACGTATATATGATAATTACTTAAATGGGGCAGGGACGAGGGCAGAAGCATTTTAGAGGTAATATAACTCCACTTGCTTGGAAGGAGAATATTAAATCATTTAGGAAAATTCATCCTCTGTAGACCCGACCGGGATTCAAACCCCGAGATCCCACTCAACAGCATAACAGTATAACACGTGAGTGACGCCTTAGACCATTGAAACGGGTTTGTGATCTATTAAAAGAGGTCACCAATCTAAGCTAGTTTTTTTCTAACCCAGCGCGTTTTAGTTTTTTTTAACCTAGCACGTTTAATTTTTTTTCTGTCTAAAATAAAATTTCTAAAAAAAAGCGTGCCAAATAAAATGTACAGAACATACAGTAAAATCTTTCAAATTCGAAATCTAAGGGATATTTAAAAAAAATATTCAAACTAACAATTTTTATGAGTATCTAGCCATCTGGTACACAATAAATCAATAACCTAAAATATGCTACATATGAACACACCTGTTATATATGCTATAAAAACACACATACACAGTACATACATATATACATGAAAAACAAGAAAAAAATTTAACACAAAATATAAAAACTTGGTAAAAATAACATACAAAAATTGCGGACTTAAATTAGTCCGTTTGGTCGAAATTTCCAGATAATTTCCTTAAAACTCCCCTTGGCGTTTCTATTAGGCAGGACATCCCTCTAGTTCAGTATTAGTGGTCAACCCCCTAGCACACTCGAAATAAAATACCGTTGATACAAAATCAAGGCTTCCTTTCGCGGCATAGTGACTGTGGGTTGTGTTATTTTTAGAGTTAAATCATCTTGTAATTCGTGTGTTGATAAAATAAAAGTTGGTCCAAAAAGTGCATGAAAATATCCGTAACAATTAAATCAATAAAACGACGACAACCTGAAGAAACGCTATATCAGCTCAAACGGAGAATATCTACGGAGGATCGGTGATGCAACAGGGCGTCGTCACCTGGACTCACGTGATGCTGAAACATAACACAGGCTGATGCAGGCAAAACACGGGGGAGGGTATGCTTTCGTCTCACGACCGATTAACATTATTATTATTAGCACCACGTCTTACTACCCGTTCGGGCTATACGCATTTACGCTAATGTGTAATGGTAAGGTAATTGTGATATAAAAATGGAGGACCTACAGTTTAACGTGGGATCCGAACCACGGTGGAGGCCTGGCAATTCAGTGGCGACTCCTTAAGTGCGCAGGTGCAAGTGCAACACTTATAATTTCACACAAAATAGTATTTAAATATTTTTTTTTAATAATAACATTTCATAATGAATCGATTTTTTTTAGAATATATTTCTTAAAATTAGCTATGCTCTTGCGTGTTTTATTCTATTTACTATTCCACCTGCTTTTCCTGACTGCTAGCGCTGTCCTAGTACTTCTACTAAACTTCAGGGGTGTGCAACAATCTGAGCATGCGCATCAAGAAGAAGGGAGGTTGTTGGCCTTGCAAGTTTAGTTTTAAAGTGGACCTTTAACACATGGCCTGGTGCGCAGCTTGATAGCGAACTTGGCGATTTGTTTTGATCAACTAAAGCGTTACTACCAATTATAATGTTTTTTAAAGTGTGGTTTTTATTTTTCAATCTGTACACAATTAATTAAGTACAATGATTATATATATAGTAGTTAATTAGTTCCTAATAATTTACTGTTTAGTGCTTATTTTAAATATCAAAATGAATTTTGCGCAAAACATTAATAATTAAAAAAACTTGGTTTATGTAAATCGTTATTTGTTAACTAGTTCGTATTGGGTTTTTTTAATATCGAAATTAATTCTGTGCAAAACATTTTGCAAAAAAAAAAAGTATTTGTGTACTCAAGAAGAAAAATTAGAAATTAAAAAACTTGGTAGACCGTACACCAAATATTGTTCTAGAAAAACTAACAAAAACTAAAAATCGAGAGTTTACTAGAAAATTCAACGTAGAAACTTACAAAACGCATCCATGGCTATGTGGTTGTAATGTAAAAAATGCATTGTTCTGCTTTCCGTGTTTACTCTTTGGTGGTCACTTATCTTGGACGATTTTAGGTATGACTGATTTGAATTATTTAAGTGAACAAATCAAAACGCATGAAATATCATTGTTACACAAGAATAATTCTTTAGATTTGGCTGTACTTGGCAAGACCAACATACGATCACAGTTAGATTCTAGCTACAGAAGAACTATCGAGCTTCACAGTGAAAAAAGTGACTAGCAACAGGTATGTTTTAAATACCATCCGAAACTGTATTCGATTTTGTGGCGCTTTCAAACTGGCCCTTAGAGGTCATGACGAAACTGATTCATCTTCTAACCCTGAAATATTTCGTAAAATTGTCAACTTCAGTGCGGAGTTGAATGATGCTTTGAAAAGGCATTTAGAAAAGTCTACAGTTTTTAAAGGCACCTCTAGTTCAATTCAGAATGTGACAAATACTTCAATGCATGCTGGATGGATATATGCCATGAAAAAATTCCAAAAGAAATTAATAATGCCAGTTTTTTGGCTGTTATAGCTGACGAAACAACTGATATCTCAGCTACTTTTCAAATGGTTATAATTTACCGGTATATAGTAAACGGAAAACCAGTGGAAAGATTTTTTAACTATGCAAACCTTCCATTTCATGGCGCTGCATCTTTGTCAAATTGTCTCAAAGAGTAAATAGATCAACATGTAGAGAAAGAGCCTCATAAGTTAATAGCACAAGCATATTATGGTGCTTCAGTTATGAGTGGACCTCTCAATGGTGTTAAGGCTATACTAACGCTGCTTATGTCCACTGTCATGTACATCAACTAAATTTAATAATGTCAAATGAAGCTTCAACTAATCGTAATGTCCGTATATTTTTCGCCAGTTTAGGAGGATTTTGTAATTTCTTTTTCTAATTCCTCTAAAAGAACAGCGATTTTAGATGAAGTTGTGGAAAAACGTTTATCACGATCAGCACCTACAAGATGTAACTTTCATTCTAGAAAAGTAAATCAGTTTGCGAATACAGAGAAGAACTTATCGAGTGCATGGATATAATAGAAACGCGAGATGACAATTAAACATATGAACATAAACAAATGAACAAGCGTCTGGTCTGAAGATAACATTAGAAGATGATGTTTTTTTATATTTTGGCTAACTTTTTTTTCATAAAATAATGCCTCATGTGGATATATTGTATAACCAGTTGCAAAAAAAGGAAACTGATCCAGAGTTTGTAAGAAACAAAATAGATTGTATTATAGAGGAAATTTCCAAAATAAGAAATGAAAATTATATAACTGATGATCTTGATGAAAATAAAATAAAGCGGAGACGAAATGAGAGCCACACTCGTAATAGAGAGGCTAAAGAGGTTTGAGATATCATCTGACAAGCAAAAGACAGATTCAGCTTTACTGGTCATCTTGTTGCAGCAAATTTGTTTTTTCCAGAAAAGTTTTCTGACTATTGTAAATTGTTTCCTGATAACTATTTAGAGCTCACAATAAATTCATACCCATTTTTAGATGCGAAAAAACTACGCACAGAGCTAAGTGTAATTTATGTCAGGGATTAATTTCGAAATATGACTGGCGCTTGAACTCTGTTCTCATTTATTAATGAAAACAATTTAAGTGAAATTTTTGAAGAATGCTTAAAACTTTTAAATATTATTATAGCAATCCCTATGACAACGGCAGACGCATAAAGATATGTTTCTACATTAAAACATGTCAAAACATTTTTAAGAAATACTATGCAGCAGGAAAGGTTTCAGATCTTGCCATGCTGTCTGTCGAGAGAAACTTTATTATGAACATTTAAGACTTTAACTCTAGAGTCATTGAGAAATTCGAAAAATATAAAGAAAGAATGTTTTTTTAAAATTTAAAGTAGCTTGAGGCGTTTAAGATTAAATTGTTGGGTGTTTTGTAAATAATGTTTTCATTTATTATGTGATTGTTTTATTCTAAGGTGTTTAATTATTTATGACTGCGCCAGCAAAGTAAAAGATTGAAATAATGTAGGTGTGTCCAATTATTTTTTTCAAATTAATGTTGATTTGTAATGTAAATAACAGATCAGAATGTCAGTAATTGACTAGAAATTGGGTATATTTTTACCGTCAAAACTTCGTAATTGTATAATATGGATTTTTTCTTTTAAAAGTAGAATCCTGTATTTGTTTAGAAGCTTCACCCCCCCCCTCCCCCCCGTACTGCTGTGAAATATTATCCTAAGAAAACGATATGTAAATATAGATAGGTACGATATACTAAAAGTGTATATACCATATTTTAGAATATTTGAATTATAGACCACCTATTTTTTGGGTCACGAGCAGCCACTGCCTGGCATTCCACACATCCACAAGCTGTGATTAATACACATATTGTCAGAGGCGAGGGGAGGGTTTGGCAATAAGATAAATATGTGCTGGGACCGAGGTTTGAACCCTGGACCCCCAGCACAGAAGTCCGACACCTTACGCCTAAACCACCAGGTTACCTCTGATTAACAGGGATATTAATTTTAAAACTATGCTTAGAACCAGAGATTGCATCTTAGAACCTTTTTCTGCATGCTCCACTAGATAAGAGTCAAATTGGGATCAGATTGCTAGTTTTTTTTAGAGCATCTTACTACTTGCTCAGGTTATAAGCATACAGTAGAGTCTCGAGCATACGAGCCCAGCTTATCCGAGGATCCGTGCTAACTGAGAAACTCATTTTATCAAAGTGTCTAATTTTAACATAATATTCATACAATAGTTAAATATTTTATACAATAGGTACGATATACAATTGGTAATGTAATGTATTTTAATAAAAAAATTCAAATAAAAAAACTTTTTTCAAATACACTACAATAAAATATATGTTAAATATAAACATTTATTAAATTTAGCTTATGATAACTCAATAATACAGTTAATGTAATAGTTTGTAGTGTAATGCGATTTAATAAAATAATAATTTGAAACTTACAAACAATGTATACAAAGGAAGTATGTTCTAGTGATTTATAACCTATAAATCCTACAAACTCCATATCATCCGAGTTTTTCGTATCCGAGGTAGGTTCAATCGCATTACCTCGGTTAATCGCGAGTCTACTGTACATGATAATTACTATAATGGGTTAGGGATGAGGAAGGAAACATTCTAAAGGTCATTTCCAGCACTCACGTGGAAGAAGAGTGGAAACTATTTAGGAAAAATCACCTTCAGTAGACCCTACCGAGATTCAAATCTCGATATCTCAATTATTAGTAGGTTAGTGAAGCCTTAGACCATTCAGGCACTGAAGCGGATGTCTGCTATATGATTTAATAATAAGCTAATTATTTTTCAATATTGTTATTTAAAAAAAAAAATAGTTTCACTGGTCTCAATTACACCGTTTTCTAAAAGCACCAAGATGCGACATCTGGTTCGAGCTGTACCTCCTATCTGAGGTAGTCCGTTCCAAAAAAAGTCGGTAAATTATTATTAGCACCGCGTCTTACTACCCGTTCGGGTTATACGCACTTACGCTAATATGTAATGGTAGAGTGATTGTGAGAAGAAATGAAGGACCTACAGTTTAACGTGGAATCCAAACCACGGTGGAGGACTGGCATTTCCACACATTCACAAGTTGTGATTAATACACATCTTGTCAGAGGTGAAGGAAGGGTTTGGAAATCAGATAAATCTGTGCTGGAACCGGGGATTGAACCCCGGCCGCCAGCACAGAAGTCTGACACCTTACCCCTAGACCGCCAGGTCACCTAATGTCGGTAAAAACGCCAACTCTAAAACTAAGCAGAGTTGTGGTACAACACTTCGCCCAGTCGGTACAGTTTAAGTTTCCAGTATTACCGAAATTGTTATTATTTTGAGGTAGACTATCTAACGTGTTCTTTCTGAGCCGCTTAATTATATCAGCACACGACTTACAAACTAACTTAAATCTTGAACATATAACGCCCCCACCCCCTAGGCCATTAATTCTTGACTGTGAAAGGGGAGATCCACATTTAGCCAATGATACATTTTTCGACCACGCCGGGATCCTTAAATCAGTAAGGCAAGACACGAGATCCAACCCACACACCTCTATTTAGTGTATAGATAAAGTTATATGTGAAAACATATACATAGCCTATATGTAGACCTATTTAATATCCACCTGAGTGGTCTTGGAGTAAATTGCTAGCCTCCCGACCCAATGTCCGCGGGTGTAAATCCAGACGAGGTTTACCGAGCAATTGTGGTTAGTCATTCCAACCACGGGGACGGACACATCGGCGAGGAATTTTACAAGCGTTCGACAGAAGACTTGTCCCGCGACATGTAATCGCCC
>CABFOW010002063.1:97911-116319 GCA_902141385.1 Timema californicum | reverse complement strand
GCAGGAGGCGTGGTCACGTGACCAAATCCAGCCAATCAGCGATGGGGTCAAGTTGGTTCGAGCGACCGGGGCCACTACTAATATCATTCATGTGAGCTCCATTGGATGCCAGGCAAAACTCAGCACATTGCCCATCACACTTTCCTCAGCATTGATCGTCTACTTGTTTCCGCTCCATCCTGTATAATACATGGATACATAATACATATTCCCTACAAAGTGTTTGAGTAGGTGTAATACTTTAGGCTCTGGCTTGTATAACATTTTAAAATAAAACTACCACTATTTTACATGAACGTTAATCTAAGAGGGTCAGTCCAGCGTTTAATTGCTAAGCCACTTTGAATTATAGTTATATGTTATTTATTAAAGGCAATATATATTATCTATAATAAGTCATAACTAATTCATCAATACTTGCTCCAAAAGCTGGGCTTAGATTCATAAATTACCAATAACCAATCATGCTTAGCTAATAATATATTTACTTTGTTGTATTACAATACTTTCAATCATATTGTTCATAGCTGATGCGTACTGAATAAAGTCTAGTGTACGGTGATAAAGTTTGTTTAGCAACAGTTATTTAATAAACATTCATGGCACGGTAAATATATCAGCTAATGAGATTGCGTGAAGAGTTTCTACCCAACTAAAGAATGGCAGGGGTGTGTGAATATCCGAAAATTCCAATTTCCCTCTGAATATTTGTCAGCTTTAACTCCGATTCAAAATTAAAATGATGGATTCGGTAATTTACCAAGCTTCACTAATAAAAACCTTTAAAGACAAAACACACATTTATGTCCAAGAAAATGTAACATTTTGCGCCGTTATTTACATCACAAATTAATTCACTTGATAAAAATCGAATATAATAGCTACATATGGTGAAAGTTACTTAATATATCAGCTTAAAACGAAATATGTTAACCATGTTTGCAATATAATATTTGATTCTAATTAAAGGTATATAGCTGTGAAACATAAAATATATTTTTCAGATACTACACACTTAATGTTTCACATTACTCGATACGACTTCACTTTGAATTGAAAAATTCAACTTCACACAATATTATAAAACGGTAAAGTGAAACATATTATTCTAAAAGGTATTTGACGCAGCAGTTTGGACTTCAACAATGGTCTCAAGCGCAACTGTTCTGGTCTATCTCCATGGGTCCAGATCCCCATATCTTGCGGTTCCGAGTAGTAGGTATAAAGACCACAAGCACCCCGGCTACGACGATCCACACTCCGGCCATGTAGAACGACAAGTCCCACGTCTGTGTGATATCGAATATAAGACCTGAATACACACAAACACCCCAAGTTATGGCTGCTCGATTCATTTCACATACTATAATTTTAAACACTGTTTACAAATAAACTAATTTAGCGAAATGTAGCAAAATCTATGATAATATTACTTTAGGAAATTAAAGACTATTTTTATTGTTGTAATACCTTGTATTGATGAAATGTATTTTGTTTAGGGATAAGACAAAATTGACTGCTCATTTTATTAGAAAAAAAGAAAATACAGAAATAACATAGCTTAATTAATTGAAATAATATTTACTAACAAATCATAGGTTGATCCCATTCAATATCCCATTTTAAAGTATATGTAACAAAATATATATAGATAAATGATACTTTTTATTTTCTAATAAGCGAGGATGTCTGATTACTATTAATATGTCTAACAAATATGTTTACTAAAACTTGTTTTGAATGTATAAATTATGTAATTATTGATCTAGTTTTAATTCAATATCATATGCAGACAAACTCAGATTATAGTAAATATTTGTTCTAACAATACATAACTAGCTATATCATATAAGTAAAGTAGTAAGGTAGAATTTTAATAAATAAAATTTATTTTAAGCTGAACCATAATGGAACCAAACAAGGTAAGATTTCTACCTTTCATGGTGAAATATAAAAGGCACATTTTATTTTTGTTCCACACAAAAGTAAATTTTCTTCTGTACCTGCCAGTGGGGGCCCGACGAGATTCCCTATCCCTGCACACAGAAGTATCAAGCCGTAGGCAGTGGTGAAGCGCTCCAGAGGTACCAGCTGTACCAGGATAACAGGAGTGAAGGAGAAACTGGAGGCGAAGAAGAGACCAAACATCGCTGAGGAAGCTGTTAAAAGGGCGAAGTTATCCGTGAAGACAGGTATGGCAAAGGCTGCCAGCCCGCACATCACTAAGCAACCAGAATACGTCTTGGTCACGTTCATCCACTTCTGGTCACCGGCCCAACCTAACCCCACCTGCCACACACCAATGAAATAAATTTACAATCGATACCCTTAGCTTGGACCGGATTTACTAATTTGTATAGCAACAAAGGTAATATATTTTGATCCATTGAATAGTTTATATTTTATGTATGGTTTTATCTACAACTATAACATAAATAATTACATATTGAGTTAGGATGAAAGGTAGTGTGCGTTAAGGTCAACACTTCCCCAGAGATATATATATATACAAACAAAATTGCTTTCTAAAAGTAAAGTTAATTTCAACATAGTTTATGTATATTGTGAGGGTCTCTATGATCGGATGTTTGACACAGGTGGAGTGTCCGGCAGAAGAAAAATACAAATTTGAGTAAGACCTAGAAAGGTATATGGGAAACTAGTGTCAGATACTATTGGACGATCTGACTACAAAAGTAGGAAAAGAGAGAGTAGGGGTTTTGGTAGTGTTAGGGAAGTAAGGATAGAGAGAAAGAAACGAGGAGGGTAAAAAGCTGTTGGAATTATGTGCAAGAAATAAAATGAAAGTAGCAAACAGCTTGCATCTTACTTCAGCAAGTTAGCGCTAAGGCAGCTCCGGCAATTGGGGTATATGCCCACCAAACCCCATGCAATTATTGGCTGGCTACGGCCTTGATTACATGTAGAGAGTGGAAATAACTTCTAACAATTTTGAAATCATACTACAGTTAGTTTAACAAAAGAAGGCTATTAACATATATTGTAGATCCAAAGAATGGAATTGTTAACCATATTCTAGACTCTAGAGCCTTATGCGTCCCAATAAGATACACAATTCATAAAGTTATAGCCTGTTTGAAATAAATATGTTAAAAGATAACTAGGATCACTCCACTCCATTGCATACTGTCACACTTAAAAAGTAAACCCAAAATATAGGCATCTCACAATAATACAGCACTACAAATATTTTCAACTGGCACTCAATAAAGGCATGCAACATGTGCATAAGCAAATAAAGGTAATGCTCGAGTATTAGAATACCTAAAAAATAAATTAGAGTTCAATTTGTCTAACTCTTCTAACTTAGCTTGATACCTTCTTTCAGTAGGCTAATTAAACAATACACACGAGGTGCTAGTATGTTTGGACCATATGGTCGGATAGTAAAGTGTGTATCAGTCTAACCCTCTGAATTACGTATTTCAGTCAATTCTATAGGTGGATTTACAATGAACATGGTTGTCCCATGAGTACTTTACTTTTTATTTTTTAGCTCAGCAGAATTCATAGCCAAGGGCAGTGTGAAAGAATGATGCTAAGCACGGTCAAAGTACCAGTAAAGCACAAGTAAAGGCGAAGAAAAGTCCAAGTTTATCAAATGCCTTGCTAGATAGAACGTCTGGCTAACAGTCAAATGAAAACTGATTGCAAACGAACAAAGATTGGTTCAAATAGCAAAAAACATGGTTTTCAGTGTGGCGGAGCGAATCAATTTATCGGAACAATTCAATAATCGTAGGATTATAGGACATATAAAAACCGAAGTTAGGACTATGTCAACCGAGCAAAGAAATAATCAACAATATTTTAACCCTACCGGTAATTTCTAAAAGGAGACTAGTTTGATCAGCAGATAATTTAATATATCGTTTATTTGGATATTTTATACTATACCGATGTATGTTAATTGAGTAGTTGATTTATCAATCTTTAGATATTCTAGGCCTGCCATATTTTGTCATGAAAACAAAGCAATATCAAAGTACGTTTTTGAGAATCAAATAGCCAAAGCTATTATATATGCTTTTAGTGAGAATTTAGTTCATCTAAATATCATATTCTTAAAATTGACAACTGGCATCTGGACACGGATAGCTCAGTGGTTAGAGCATAGGCATGCTAAGCCAAAAGTCCCGGGTTCTATATCCATGTCCAGGTGTTATTTTTCATTTTCCAGAATATGATATCTAGATGGAGTAATACCTCACTAAAAGCATAAATAATAGTTTTATCTATTTGATTCTTAAATATGCGATCCCTTACAATTATAATAATAGTAAAAGTGGCAGCAATAAGCCAACTACTGGTTTGAAGGTGGCTGCGTTATCTGATAGCTCGTGATCTTAATAAAATCACACATATGTAGCCAACAATTCTCGCACGTCCATCATAGACTCTGCCTTAAAATATAGGCACAGGTCGATTCCTTGATATCTCAATGGTTAGAGCATTGGCATACTACACCAAAGGTCCTGGGTTCGATTCCCGCGTCCTGGTGTCATTTTTCAATTTTCAGAAAAGTACGTTTAGTCTCAATGGTCCATACGCATCGCGTCATTTTGAGGAAACATAATCAAAATCTTATCCAAGTACAGAGCCGAAGCATGCTCGAAACCCGACTTCTACGCGACTAACTTTATTGCGCCATTTCTTGGAAATGAGCTCCTCAATCATCTTATTCAAACAAATCCACACGTCTTCTACTTTGCTTGAACATTGATCGTGCTTAGCATCGTTCTTGCGCACGGGCCCCAAGTGTCAGTAAACAGACTCACGATGCCAACAAAATTAGCGATTCCAATAACAGATAGGATGAACGAAGCCTCCTGCTCTGTGTACCCGTGCTGTTTTACGTGCTCCGCCAAGTAGAAATATGGTACTATGAACCATACAAACAACAGGATGGTAGAGAGAGACATCAGCAGGAAGTGTAGTTCTAGGAACATCGAGAAGTCTACCATCCCCTTCAAAAGTTCGAGTATATCATCATACCATTCCTGAAAATAACACAGACAGATTATTCAATAAGGAACATATAGTGATGGATCAAAATAATAGATTATCATTGTCTAACTAGTTTATTTACAAGGTTTTTAACTTAAACTTCGAGATGGTGGCCTGGTGGTCTAGGGGTAAGGTGTCAGACTTGTGTACTGGCGGCCGGGGTTCAATCCTCGGTCCCGGCACAGATTTATTTGATTACCAAACCCTTCCTTCACCTCTGACAAGACATNTATTTGATTACCAAACCCTTCCTTCACCTCTGACAAGACATCTTGTGAATGTGGGGAATGCCAGGCCTCCACCATGGTTCGGATTCCACGTTAAACTGTAGGTCCTCCATTTCATCTCACAATCACCCTACCATTACACATTAGCGTAAGTGCGTATAACCCGAACGGGTAGTAAGACGCGGTGCTAATAATAATAAACTTCGAGATATTAAAAAAAACTATATTAGTAATATTATTTTCTTACTTCTTCCGTTTCTTTGGCAATAGTTGTCATAGAATTCCTATATATGTCAGGACAAGACGATGCCCTTAGTCGGTACTTGTTAAGGTTTAAGATGGCACCACGGTACATCACGGAGTTCCTGCAAAGTGATCCAGTTAGTTGGAGACAAGTGACAACACAAACCCTTTACAAACACATCTGAGCCGTTTAAAGGTTCCTTCTTATGTGGTATGCAAAAATAGTTGTACGGTCGAAACTAAGTTTCAGTAGGTCAGGGTTCGAGCACTGACAATTAGTGCTAGGAGTGTTTTTCAACAATACGGGTCACCATACTTTCTCAGAAAGAGTTAATTTACATTTGGTAAAGACTCATACTGTTAATTTAAATTGTTAATGGACTAACTTCACTAAAATATAACAAATAAAATAATTTAATAGTCATGCATAAATTTGAAAGATTGTTATGTCGGTGAAAATAGACACTATCAAAACTTCATAATCTGCAATTATCATATCTGACATACCAAACAATTAAAATCACATCAATGTCGGTATCCGTGGTAAGAGAAAACTAAAAATGTATAGGGTGAAATATTTCCGAGAGCAATATTTCCAAACCATAGAAAGACATTATATTCCAAATCATTGTGAGGTATAAAGCTTTATGATACCTGTGAACTCGAATGTCTTTGAGATAGTGGACTGGTTGAATGAAACCACAGGTTTGCAATCTTTTATGTGAATCCATCTGGTGTGGGGATCTCTTTTTCAGTGAGGACTTTTTGACAGTAGGCTTGTCATTGCGCAATAGATGTTCACCTGCTCCTGTATCTAGAGGATTGGTGGTGACCTGCACCTGTTTGGAGGAAGGCATCACATGTGCATATTGTATTAATGTTGTGAATCAAGATTGTATTGACCCGCCTCGGTGGCGTAGTTGGCTAACGCGCTTGTCGTGTTGAGCTCGACTGCTGAGGACAGGGAGATCGAGGTTCGAATCTCGGTCGGGTGAACTGGGGGTGGTTTTTCCTAAATGATTTTCCACTCTCCCTCCACGCAAATGCGGGTTCACGTCCTCTAATTAAACCTCCCCAATTCCTAATCCATTAGAGTAATTAGTACTTAAAGCGTATAACCCGAACGGGTAGTGAGACGCGGTGCTAAATATTATATTATTAAGATTGTATTGAACTTGTTTGAGACGTGAGTTTATATTATCACAATTGCAAGTGACCTACTTGGTACGCTAACAATGATATTAAAATATTTTAAGCCTTGAAGTAAGTAGCTTTATCTTGGTAGATAACGGAAATTATAATCCACATTATTTAGATGTGTAAAAAGAAATTAATTTCCGCAGAATAGCATACCTTCATTGACATGACGACAGGTACTGGCACGCTTACAGTTGGCTCGTGAGAGAAGCTGTTGATCTTACTGCTATCACTGAGACTACGGCACATCAAAAGACTGGGATAGTTCTCCAAGACCATGTTGAACACCCGATGATTGGCGCTCAGGCTCTCCAAAACTTCCAGTGGAACCTACACAACCGATACAATTAGAAAAATATACCCTTAGTCGTTCGAGGTTCTTACTATAATAATATTTGCAATGTTTTATGTATTATAGGAACATCGTATAGAATGCCCTCACCGTTTCATTTTGTCTCACGAATGTGGGTAGGTTGACGACAGATCTGAAGGCGAGAGTCACGTTCTTATTCCCGTCCTCAACTTCAGATCCTGCAGTGCTTGTGGCCAATGCCGTCAATACATACTCTGGTTTTACACCGCTCTTAAGCATTTTCCTCATCTCCTCCACCCCACCTCCCTCCAGTCCTTGCAGCGTCCCGCACGTCGAAACAGACGCCCTCTTGCTGTCCCCAAACGTGGATTCTTGACTCTGCTCCAGCGTCCACCATTCAGGATCGCGCATTACCGCACCGCATGCGCACATGTTGAACAGGGTCCCTGCTAGTAGCAAAATAGACCCACGCCAACCATACTCTTCTATGAAGTACTGCGTCATCGGGGCGTATACAAAGGTCCCTATGCCTGTGCCACACGCCCCAAAGCTCATGGCTAGCCCCCTCCTCTTGTCAAACCAGTAAGCGATACTCACTACGGCTGTAACGTAGCATAGACCTAAACCCAGGCCTGCCACCACGCCGAAGGTAAGGTACAAGACAAGTATAGATTCTGCAAAGCAACTCATAATGAAGCCAACGCCTGCAATGATTCCACCGATAATAGTCATAACGCGGCATCCATATCTGTCCACCAAAGCGCTACCTATGGGGCCGGATAATAGAGGCACTGCCATAAAAAGGCTTCCTATCCACGCCGTCGTGCTCTTGCTTTCCCCAAAATGTATAAGAAACTCACCATACAAGAGACCGAAGGAGAAACTAATGCCATCGGCAATCGTGGAGATGAAGAAGGAGGCTGCCACCACAACCCAACCCCAGCCTCCATCGGGAACTTTAGGTTTCCTGGAGTCGTCTTCTTCTTCTTCGGAGTCTTCATCATTATCACTGCTGCAGATGGAATCTTCCGTCTCAAAATCATCTTTGAATTTTACACCTTCATATACAGGTTTTTCGTTGATAACTATCGATTTAAACGTTTTATGGGGAATGTTAATATATCCATTCTTTAATTTAGTCTCAGACGTATGAATAGGTTGTACGCCCGGGTAGATAGGTGGTTTTATATCCAAGGAGTTGTTGGATTTATCCAATACTGACGGGTTAGATCTAGTGTTTGAAGAACTGTCCAAACTTTGCAAGATTGAAGCTGTGGATTTTTTGTTCAGAGAACTGTCAGAATTTTGCAAGATTGAAGCTGTAGACGAGAACAGTGGGGGTTTATATATAATACTTGACACAGCCGAGGAGTAATGTGTTGAATCTGTGCTCGTGCTCCTTTCCGGTCCAAGACCACTACTTGCAGTGGGAGAAGGTATACCAAAAGAAGAAATATCCACAGAAGTAACGTTCTTATCTGGGCTAATTTTAGGCGAGTCGTCGACCCATCCAGCTATTGGGGCCAGGCCCTTGATCTGTTCAACCGATGCTACATCCATTGGAAAACCACTATATATTTTTTCGAAACTTTAATTATGCACTTTTTTTTTATTATAACTATTTTAAAGGCAGTGTTTGGTGATTTTGTATTCGATTACAGCATAACAATCAAAGACAAAATATTATTTCAACATTGAAATGTTTATATGTTAATTGACCTATAAAGTTATTGCTCAAATTATTTTTGTGTCTGTAAACAAACTAACAGCCTAAGATTAGTGCGATTATTAAATTTATTGTTTTAAAATTATATATTTATTTGATATTTTCAATGGATAAATAAAAATTGTGCTGTTGCGAACGAGGTTTTTCCCTACGGGGCAGACTATTTCCAGGATGGCGCCAAGATCGGATGACAACCAGCGATGGGTGGTAGTCTAGCCAATGTCCACCGTCTTGGCCAACCTTGCAGCTCCTGTGGGAACTTGTGATGGTTCCTATAGCGGGGACAGCTTCTCGCCGTGGGGTTGCGACTGTGCGTGTGGAGGTTTCTCATCAATGACCGGCGGTGGTGGGTCTGAGGGGTGTCCAGATTGTGGCACGAGGGCAGCCCTCTGAGCTTGAGAAGGAAACGACTGCAATTCTTGCGTATGTTGCTCATGCGTCGTGTTTTGTTCCTGCCAACAATAAATTATCCATTTAGGGATTACCAAACAGCTAGAGAAATATGACATATTCTCCCATTTAAATATCTATCTCTATACCTGTGGCATGGTGTGTAATCATGAACGTGCATGACTTTCCAACTTTGGAACACACACACAATTATTAATTTCAACCTCACCAAACACTACTTAGGTAAAATAAAACTAACATTAGTCTTATTCAGAATACTGTTTCAACTAAAAATTAATACACATTAAATATTTTCATTTCACCCCAGATTTAAATAAGCTTAACACTTTTCTCAATATTTGTTACAGTATTTAAAAATGTTTAGGGGCAGGTCTATTTACAAAAGTGTTAAATTGTATATCAAAGGAGATTTTCCCATAAAGAAAAAATATTAGCGCAAGGGGATACGTGTAGGAGGCACTCTTCCCCCTTCCTCGAAACTACCCACCCCACGCCAGGCACACCAACCCATGACGTGTTGGATTGATAAATAAAATAGCACTATTTGTGTTTATGTAAGTATTGACTGTAAAAATCAAAAGTGACCGATGCAGATCACATGAATTGATGTATGAATACATGAAATTATATATAGTCATTTTTCTAGTTATCAGATAAGGTCTTCTCAAAAGGTTATTTTACATTTGCCCTATTGAAAAAATGGCACCCTAAAACGGTTTGTTTTTGCAATTATAAGGTAAACCGTTTATATTGTCAAAGTTTGGTTAAAATTATAATAAAAAATGGAAGATAGTATTGTTTACAAAATAATGTTAGTTTTGGGAATTATTTTAATATTTTTCCAGATTCCAATCACTATGGGAAATGTTATAAAAATCTAAAGGCCCCGCGTAGGGTAGTCAAATATAGTATTCTAAATTAGTCTTCTATGTGTGCTGAAAGCCCCACTGATGGGCTCCAATTGTAGAACTCTACGAAAGCCTCACGTTGGCTCGCCAATTATAATTTTCTAAAGGCCCCGCGTTGGGTAGAAAATTGAAGAACATCCTAAAGAGCCCCTCGATGGGTCGCCAATTATAAAACACTACGAAAATATTACTTATAATTTGAGCATCTGTCCCTGACTAGTTCAGATTCTCTTATCGACGCGATTATCATATAAGGAAATTCCCACTTATTCAATAAATATACTTTGATCACTTTTATATACATTTATTAAAAGAACGTATTCCTTTATAGGTACGTTATTACTATAACAATTTACAGCTTCGGCTTGTACAATTGACCCGTTCCTACGACAATCACCATTCACTATATCATAATTAAATATGTGGCGACAAGCAACACACGTCTTGTCATCACTGCGCGTCTCCTACTGGTTTAACAGTCAGTTTGTTCCTCCAGCGCGTCTTTTTCAAATTCTGAAGACATCGATGATAGCACCAGATTGGACTGTCAATCTCGACCTATCACAAGAAAGTAGTTTGAATTCTGGCTTTCTGGTTGGCTGGACAATGAAACTGCTCCGTACTAAGGAAAAGGTGTATTTCGCTTAGAACGAAAACAAAGTGCAAGATCAGCTCTTTCCGTATTGGTTTCATCGTCTAACACACCCAGTAAGCACATTTAAAATAAAATAAATGTATTGCCTTCCAAACTGCCTGAAGGGCTTAAATATTCTAACATGCAAATGAATAATTAAAACTAATATTGTAAAAAAAAGAGAATTCCCGAATTTAGATATAAAATACAAATAAAATATAGAAACTGCAGTCTCATCTTTCCTTTTCGAAACAACATAGGGTTATAAAGTTGGCACATTACAATGTGGTAGCTGAAAGATAGCATAAGATTTAAATAACGGTCAAAAGAAAAGAATTTTTTTTCGACGTTTTGACTGTCAAAAGTGACAACAAATCAATATATAGCTTTGAAGATCATTTGGTTTGTCGATAGTAGATCTGGTAGCTTTTACTAGATGTCAGTTATAACTAACTACTCCTATCTACCGGTTACATAGTAGAAGCCAAAAAGCAATCCACCCGAGCACTAAATTTTCCTCGGGCCGCCCCTGGCACTGTCTACAAATTCCTTATGCTCGGGCCTTTACGCTTCGTTAAAGTTGACTCAGCTTTACCTTTCTAAGGACTTCTAAGGACTATGATTATGTACGTATAGGTTCCCAAACGGGAAAGTATGAAATAAAATAACGAGTATCTCTATGGGTGACCAGCTTTATTCTACTCTGTTTACTAGATATCTTTCGACACAAGGTACCATTACAGTCTGGCCAACTTTCCAAACTAACAGTTATTTTACCAAATCGTTTAACAGGTAAGCGGACATGACATTTCTGTCTTTTTAGAATAAACTGTCCAAACATGTTTCAATCAGAACAAGAATAATTGCTATGGTAAAAAAAATAACCATAAAAACGTTTAAACTACCACTTGCACAAAATATAATCTCCTCCTCTCTGAATTACAATCTACTTGATATCTTTCAATCTCAGTATCTTCTAGGGGTAATGATTGGTTTACTCAACACGATTGACGGACTGCAACGGACACTAACAGAGTATTTGAGAAATATGTTAGAATCTATTAACTTAACATCAATAGCTAAGGGATTATCCTGCAGTTCAGTAATTCTGGAAGGTTGTTCTGAGATATCTGGTCTGCTGATTCTAATGAAGCTTATGCCAATTTTCCTAATAGGGCCGTCTAAAATTTTAACCATGTAAACAACAAGACTAACTTTAAAGGATTTTTTGAGCCATTTAATAATAATAGTTTTAAAATTGCAAACTAAGACTTTACCATTAACTACAAATGTTTCATTATCTGGAATCTTAGCATTTAAGTTTTGATTAAAGAAATTTAAATTGGTCTTCACTGGTTATCTAAACATATTCTCCACAAGGGGCAATTTGATAACAGTACTTGGTGAAAAGTGACTTATTCAACCTTCTAAATATTGGTAATGATTTGCCAGCAAAAAGTAACGCGCTTACTAAACACTTTTTCATTTGTTGAACCGTACGCTCTGCAAGCCCGTTGGATTTTGGTGCGTAGGTTGGCGAAAATATAGGTTTAATATTATAACTGTTACATAAGTGATGTCTATTGGCATAATGAAAAGAGGGACCATTGTCCATGACTAGGATCTCAGGTGGGCCAAAACGACTAGAACAATCGTCCAGCTTATCAACTACATATGAGGCCCTAAGGGTACACATTACCCATGCCTTCATGAATTTACTAATTCCGTCCACTAACAGGAGTATTTGTATACATTGACACTCTAGAAAATCAACATGAAGACGGTGCCAAGGTAAGGATGACTTTGGTCACTCTACAAATATTTTCTTTTTATTATTTTGTGTATATTGAAAAATTAAGCGAGAAGCGTTTTCTTCTCTAGATTATAACAGTGTATACCGACCCAATAAACGTACGAACGGGCTAAAAGTTTGTTCCTTACTAGGTACCCTTGGATGCTCCTGATTAAGTACACCCGGCATTTCATCTTGCAAGCTTATTGGAATAACAACCCTAGAGTAGCCCCATGGCTTATTTGGTGCTGACTGACAGCTCACAGCTGACTTCTGACAGTCAACATTTGGGTATATACCTAAATTTTGACCATCAGAAATGACAGCTGCTAAACACATGTTTTTGCAGATCATATGGTTCGGCGTAGGAATATATAATTTGGTCTGGTAGCTTTTCAAAGTTGTCAGTCAGCACCAAAGAAGCCGTGGGGCTACTGTACGTCCACACAATATGCAATCATCAGAAGTAGTAAGTGTATCCCTTAAATTATACTAATTTTTAACTAAGGAATTAATAATTTTATTTAGCCACTTCCCGTTCAAGTACACTAAGACCAACATTAGACCAGGGTGCTCTGTTGTTTGCAATCCTACTTCTTTGTAATTCAATGGTATTTCACTATCAACCATATTAACAAACTTATCATCCTCTAAAAAAATCCTATATGAGCAGCCGCGACATTCCTTCAGTATTATTGACCATCGAACCCTTCTTATATTCAATGTCATATTGATATGATGTATACGTACAGCAGAATGAATAGGGACATTCTTGGTCGAGATAAAGATATACTTGAGAGGTTGATGGTCAATGATCAACAAGAATGTGTTCCACTACAGACTTTTTGTGGAATGTATTCAACCGAAACACTATAGACATACCTTTCCGGTCTTGCTGGCTATATTTTGGAGACAAAGTTGACTATGCGAGGGCTATAGGCCTCTCCACACCGTTCACTTTGTGGCTAATTACAGTACCGACACCATATGCACTTAAATAGGAAGTTAATACCAGCGGTAATTTAGGATTAAGCTAAAACCCTTGAACTCCTTTAGCAAACACCTGTTTACTGTTTTAAAAGACTTCCCTAAAACCATCAGTCCATTTCCATGGAATATTTGACTTTGTAAGGTCATACAAGGGAACTAATAAGTCTGCTGACACCCTCATAAACGTATGGTAATAGTTAATTAACCCCAAACATACCTTTGATTGAGTTACATCGGTTGGGTCTAGGGTTGAAATTATTGCCTTGATTTTACTATCCGTTGGAAACAGCCTTGTACCAACTAACTTATAACCCAGATGTTCTAAACATAAACGAAAATATACATTTTTATTAAAATTAATTATTTTAATAATGTGCTTGTGCAAACGTTATAAAGTTTTTACAATGACATCACTACATTCTAATTCATTCCTACAGCCTAACATAACGCCATCTAGTTAAGCTGCAACTTTCTCGATTTCCTGCAGCACTATGTCAATATATATTGAAAAATGCTAGGTGCAGAGTTTAAGCCAATCATCGCCTCTGAAACTGATAGAGTCTCATATGAGTACTGAGTGTGAGTAAAGATTTACTGTCTTCCATTACCGACAATTGCAATTAAGCGTTACTTAAATCAATTATACAAAATACTTTACAATTTGTTAAAGAATTGAACACGTCTTCGATTAATGGTAAAGGGTAGTGGTCCATCTTAACAGCTGGATTTACGGTAGTTTTTAAGTCCATGCACAAATGTAAAGACTAACTTTTACGTGGAACTACTACTATGGGACCATCCCAATCCAAGGACCGAACTTGTTTTATGATACCCTGATCCTCCAAACTACATAATACATACCTCTTACACAGGCTTACGCAATGCGTAGGGCACAGCGTAGGCGCTATGAAAGACAGAAATAGTGTTTCCTTTCGGGGAATATCCACAGAAAAATGTTTTATAGTCAAATCCTTATTATTAGGAAATAGTCTGGAAAAATCAGCTTAATTTCCCGTACTACAGAATAATTATTTTCAGTGACCGTCATCACATCATCAACACTTCCTAGCTTATGTAAGATCTCATCTTTACCATTTGGATTAATCTGACAGGAATATATAGCTGATCTCTTTGTAAAAACTCACCATTTGCAAATTTTAACCTGATCGCATATTCCTTTATATGTACATTACGAAAATATTTGGTGTATTGTCTTCTAAGTAATATAGAAACCGAAGCACCGCAATCTACTGTAAATATGATCTACTTTGAATTTATAGATGTGTGCATCACCGAATTTATAGATGTGTGCATCACCATCAGTTTACTATCCTCAGATGTCTCACATTGTACAACTGTTTCTATACAACTAACTTCTGTCACTACCAAAATTCACTTGCTTAAAATGACACATTTTAGAAATGTGCTCCTAATCCTTACAGTGGAAACAAATCCAACGATTAAGTTTTAGTATACCTACATTCTCCTTGATTATTATCAGAACGCCCAAAATGTTTACACTTTATTCGGTACGATATAGTTGTAGTGCTGTTAATCCTCAGGTCAGGCTGTCTACTTCACGGGTTTGAATTTGCAAATGCTCCTTTCAAGCCTTGAGTTCTTCTAGCTTTCCTTTTG
The DNA here is from genome assembly GCA_902141385.1 of Timema californicum. Lineage (NCBI taxonomy): Eukaryota > Metazoa > Arthropoda > Insecta > Phasmatodea > Timematidae > Timema > Timema californicum. The sequence continues at coordinate 101,212 of CABFOW010002063.1, read as the reverse complement.
TAATTATTTGCCTTACAATGATTAACGTCTTCACTTCCCAACTGAATGATGTCATTGACCTGATTTTACGTTTGAACCATTACTTTAGACTGACCAGCAACAGTCTCAAAATCTTTGGCAATTCTACAAGCATCTTCAAAACGCAATATTGATGTTTCTGCCAATAACCTTATAATTAAGGCTTCCTCAGAAATTTCATAGATCAACTTATCCCTAAGCGCTTGATCTAAAAATGTTCCGAAATCACAACTTGACGCCATTTGTTTGATTGACATCAGTGGCGGCTCGTGTATAGGCACTGTGGAACTGCAGCAGCCCCTATTTCAACTTGATATTATCGATAACATTTAATATAATGAGTCAATTTTTCTTCAATTCTTTCTTTATTTTTGTAGTGTAATATATATTCCTTAAGCTTAATGTCAGTACTTCAGTAGCCATCTCCCAGCTTATGAAAAAGACACAAAAGTCTTTGTATGGAACTGTGCGCTTCACAGTGACAGCAACGTGGTGTTTGACTGTTGTGCGCATGCGCACATAGGAGGGGGTGGGAAGGAAGGCGGGATTGCCAGGTAGAGAGAGCACTGTTGCTCTCGCAGTGTCGGCTCTGGCGTGATGGTGGAAGGAAGTTTTTTTTACTCAGCGTGTGTTGTGTTTAAAAACCGTGTACAATATTCTTGAATGTGATAAAGTGTATAAGAGTGTAGAATTAGATTATTATTCTGCTTCCAACTATTCTATTTGATTTTTTTTTTCTGTTCTTTTATTTAACAAAAAAACTTTAACCATGGCCTTGCATTCCCAAGAAATAAGTTCTGTGACTGTAAGTGAACTTCAACAGCTTAAACTTTCACAGCTATCTCTCCATGAGAAAGTTACAGTTAAGAAAAGAGGTCATTCAACACCTGATATTCTAATATCTCAGCCAGACAAAAGCAACAACAAGAAATATATTCGTAGCTTTAATTCTGAATGGTACCAACGGAAAAGTTGGCTTTGCAGCTGTGAAGTAAAAAATGCACCGTTTTGCTTCCCGTGTTAGCAGCACCCCCACTAATTTTAGCTACGAGCCAACACTGATCGACCTAACACAATCGGAAATGGACTAACCAAAATGCTGATGCCTGTGATAACACTTTAAGAGTTTTGATAGAATTAACTTTGTAGGTGAAAAATGTTCGACCAATTCTCCATACGACTTTTGTAGAAGATCAACAGGCAACACTTTTTTTTTGGTACAGTACACAGTTTTTCCTCTATCGACACTATAAACTATATACTTTCTCACTCTCCTCAGTTTTATTTACACTGCAAAAAGCCGTTAATAGTTCCACGTAATTTTGAAAAGGTTCCACTTTTGATTCATAATAAGTGTCAACACCGAGGGAATATATTCTTGTTAATACACACATGATCCGCCATTTTGAACCATACTAGGCGTGACCGGTGCAATTGCACTTGATGCACATACAATGAGAACTAATTAAAATAAATACTGCTTTCACAACGTATTTTCGTCGTCGCCAAATATTATGTACGTATAGGTCCACACAGGAGAATGCATTAAATTGAATAACGGGTATCCATGCTTGGATAACCTTATTCTGATCTAAGACATTTTTCGACACAAGGTAGCATTCCAGTCTCACCAACTCTCCAAACTAACAGTTATTTTACAAAATCACTTAACAAGGTAAGCCAACATAATGAGGACTACCAATCACAGCCAAGTAAATATGTGAACGCGCACCGAAATGAAAGCACCGATGGCAGAGAAAGAATTCGTTGCTATGGAAACAAATACAAAGTGAAATTTTTATAGTTTAACGAATGTAGGTATTTCAGAAATATTTTCTGAAAATTTAAAAACCCCGGGAAGTGTATGGCATCTCAGAAACAATTTTCATAACAATACCAAATTCTCAAATAGAGTGGTGGCACTTTGATCGGTTAGACTTCCCATTAATATTATTTATAACTACTGCTTCGCAGATCACGTCTGTTTGCGCCTTGCTCAAGACAATTTTTATTCCTAAGAGCTAAATTAGACGTAGGTAGTCTCCGACTTTCTCATTGGCTGGCATGGTCACGTGATCCAGGATACGCGCTGTGTTCTCTAGACCGGAGCCGCTACTTTTTCATTCGAGTAGCACCTCATTTTTCCTCAAGAGGTTGAATTGACCCCAAATCTGACCCACTGCTTCACAGACAATCTGGAAGCGCTAAGGATCGAGCCCGGGACCACTGACTCTAACGTCAGGAATTTTGACCAGTAGACCACAGAGTCGGTCAATAATATATAAATAAAAATATTAATGGGAAATAAATGCTACCATCAAAAGCACATCTATAAATAAATGTTTATTTTTACCACCACAGCTGGAATTTACCAATTATCCGTATTTTGGCTATCCGAAATCAGGTTCACCTCCTTTATTTAGGATAACCGAGGTTTTATTTTAACACAAATATTATAACTGCTAAATTCTATTAAGTCATATAAAAAGTTACCTTAATTATTTATGCATTGCTACAAAACATGGATTTTAAATTTTCTAAATAAAACAATTCACTGTTTCTTTTACGGTATTAAAAGTGTCCCATTCGACCGTATTATTGCGGGGTAAGGGGGTGTGTCCTCCAACAACGACATCAGTGGTTTTTACTGTCCCTTGCGCTGAACGTTTAAAAACAAACTCCAATGGTGTCAGCCCACAAGTGTGCCATACCGACTGAGAGGCCACAGCATGTCGGTAAAGATAGTACCAACATTTGCGAGATAGAGGGTGTCATGTGGTCAACACAACGAACCCTACTGCCATTAATCTCAGTTATCTAGACCAGAGCCGCTACTTATTTATTCAAGTAGCTCCTCATTTGTCCTCATGAGACTGGGTTTGACCCCGTTCTCTGACCCACTGCTTAGCAGAAAAATCTGGAAGCGCCGGGCATCGAACCCAAGACCTCTGTATCCTGGGTTTAAAAACATAACTAATCATGGTTGGAAAAGTTTAAGAACACATTTCTAAGGGTTAGAGTATTCAGTTTGTTGTAATGAAGTAAACAAGAGTCGGTTTGTTTTTATTTTGTATTACTACTACCACGTTAACACATCCAAGGCTTCTCGCTATGTATTACGGCGATGAACAAAGAGCAATGCACTACGTACTAACCACAACTTGAGAATGTGGGGAATGCCAGGCCTCCACCGTGGTTCGGATTCCACGTTAAACTGTAGGTCCTCCATTTCATCTCACAATCACCCTACCATTACACATTAGCGTAAGTGCGTATAACCCGA
>CABFOW010002063.1:0-97792 GCA_902141385.1 Timema californicum | reverse complement strand
TAATAATAATAATAATAATAATAATAATAATAATAATAATAATAATAATATGAACAATGCACTACAGTTCATGACACAGTCATATTTTCATAAGAAGGGCCTTTGTTGTGTATTAGGTTTTACTCTTCTTTACTACCCGTTTGAGTTATTACGCTTATGTACTAATTAATTACTCTCATGTGAGAGGGGTGAGTAAGGTTGAAATTAGAGGAAGTTTACTCACATTTGTATTGAAGGAGAGTAGGAAACCGACTAGGGAAAAACACCTTTAGTACGTATAACCAATCGGGATTCCAACCCTGATCTCCCTATTATTGGCAGTATATTGCGAGAGTGACTCCTTAGACCATGTGGGGGCTCCCGTATATTAAGATGACAGCCAAAAAAACAACATAATATCCTATCTTTTTAATTATAAATAAGAAAATTGGACTAAAGCTGAACAAGAAGAATAAAATGAATGCATGGAGAGAGAATGCGAAACCATCAAGGAACAACCCCCCTCAGTTCACCCGATTTGTCTAGTCCATTGCGAGAGTAACACCTTAAACCATGCGACTACCGAGTTGGATTCCCGCATATTACCACCCGCCAGGACTGTCCGCATTTAATTACACTAATGAGGTATGGATGAGAAAGGTTGAATTGTGGAGGAAATGTACCAGATTTTGTGTCGAGGAAGAATGGGAAAATCCTTAATCAGTGGCTTCTTGTGACCTTAAGTTTGTTTGGGGCTAACAAAACTGATCCCGTGCTGGTGTTTATGTCTTCTAAGGCGTCGGACTCTCAATATACTAGATAGGTGGAAAGGGGAGAGGGGGTCGAGGTTGAGTCTAGAGCCATAATTATGGACTTGCGAGAGCGGGGAAGGGGTGGGGGGGGGAACTCACATGTTTTCATTTATCCTCCCTCCACGCTAACTCTTGTGCCTTTCTTCTAAAACTACACTCCTCATCCTTGTCCCTTAGATTAGGCCTTTAAATACCTTTGTTTAGTGGTAATAGCATTGGCGTACCATGTCAAAGGTCCGGGGTTCAATTCTTATGTACAGGTGTGTCATTTTTCAACGTAAAGAATACAAACAAAATAACTTTCATAGAATTCCTCTTGTTAAATTGACATTTTTATGTCATCTATTTATATTGAGAAAATGTTTAAATCTTTGACATTGCACCGAGTCCAAGGTCCAAGATTCATCAACGCCAAACGCTGAGCAATTGAAACTAAACGGTAATTCCCTACACTCACTAGAAGACATTTCCATAATAAAAAAAAACTATAGAACAGAGGTGGGAAAAATATTTTTCAATGTAGCTACAGGTATAGTCAAGGCCTTAGTCTGGGGGGAGAGGGGTTCAACCCACCCCCAAAATGTTATGAACAAAATATATATGGCTTTATTTATAGTTCAAACAATAGCCAAATTAAGGCAAAAGTACAAATCAGGGTGATGTGTTACCATAAAAAGCACTTCAGAAAGCTTCTAGAGGTGTTTAACACTTATAATTTTTCCAGCCTTCGGTAGTTATGATGTAATGTTGCCACAAAAAAACACTTCAGATATCTTCTAGGGGTGTTTAATATTTAGAATGTTTCCTTGCTTTCAGCAGTTAGGGGGCTATGTTACTATAAAAACAATTTAAAGAGTTTTTATAGGTGTTTAAATATTTAGAATTTGTCCTGGACTCCGGTAGTTAAGGGGTTATGAGGCCATAAAAAACCTTCAGATAGCTTCTAGAATTGTTTATCATTTAGAATTTTTTTAGTCTCCGACAATTGGGGAATAGGCCCACAACCCCCCCGCCCCCCCCCCTCTGAAATTATTGGCTGACTACGGCCTTGGGTATGGTGAATGAGAAAGGGAATTCGCCACACTGTAAAAATTGAGTAATTAAGGTGGTTTTCCACCAGACCGACAAAACTGAAACAAAACAGAAACTGTAGATTTCGACAAAACTGCAATTAAAGTTCGTGGAAAACAGAAACATTTCGGATACTCCGAGTCACCGGCGACTGTTTTTGTCAACATCTGAAAGTCCCCACCCGAGGCGGAAAAGATCAAAAAGTTTTTGGAAACACCACAGCAAACGTTTTGCACAAAACCTTCTCCTCTATCGACATCGTCCCGCCAGGTGTTGAACTCTTAAGTACCATTTTACTTACTCATCTACTTTTAACATTATAAACTTGTTTATCTTGTGTTAACTAAAAATGACTAGAACCTGCTTCAGTGACCTGCTGATGACGTGGAGACCGTAGCTCGAACCTCGGTCGGGTATAATGAGGTAAAACTGCAACTTGTTTTCAGACGGTCGGTTTGGTGGAAACAAGAGTTTCGGTTTTGTTTCTAAAAACTAGTTTCTGTTTCCTGTTTTCGGAAACACAACTCAATCGCAAGTGTGTTGGTCTGGTGGAAAATCGCCTTAGGCTGCACACTCAAACACTCAAAACGACACACACTGTTTGGACGAGTTTATTTTAAACATGTGCTTGTACACAGTTGACGCAAATTGTTAAAATTGTTCAAATTTAAAATGTAAGACAATTTAATGCCAAATTTGACAGAAACCTAACCGTTGGATCAGTGAGTTATATTATTACTATAATTATCTTAAATAATAATATTTGGCACCGCGTCTTACTACCCGTTCGGGTTATACGCTTTAAGTACTAATTACGCTATTGGATTAGGAATTGGGAAGGTTGAATTAGAGGAAGTGAACCCGCATGTGCGTGGAGTGAGAGTGGAAAACCATTTAGGAAAAACCACTCCCAGTTCACCCGACCGAGATTCGAACCTCGATCTCCCCGTCCTCAGCAGTCGATCTCAACACGACAAGCGCGTTAGCCAACTACGCCGCAGAGGCGGGTATTAGCTTAAAGTAACTGAAAGTATTTCTGCTGTGGGGATGGTTTTCCTCCACTTATTACCTTGGTAAGTGATGCAAGGCCATATTAGATCCAGAAGTTCATCAAAGGTGTCAACACTCAAGCGATAATATATATTTTTTTTAATTCGGATGGGCTCGTAAATCTGTATACAGTTTAAAAAACTGTCCTTTCGCCAAACGTTGGGTCGTGGTTGGATATACCCAAAATCGTCTCTTTATTCTAATTTTCTTTCTCTCTTCAGCTCAATAGCATACACTACACTTAGCCCTATTAGCGTATAACCCGAACGGGTAGTAAGACGGGGTGCTAAATAATAAATAAACCTAACCCTGTTGAAATACATGTTTTAACAGATGATATTTAGTTACATCGTTTGATGTTAGTCGCGTATGTGTGTGCGGTCCACGCATTGGCGGATCAAACTGTTATGCAACTATTGCACGACTGATTATTGCATGTGTGCCCCTGGCCTTATATATCCAAATCACCACATGTATCGATTGACGACAGGTTTTCTCACCCCGGATATAAACTGAGGTTTGGGTGTTTGCGGAACATAACAAAGTAAATTAATGTGTATGATCCTAATTTAAGCATTCAATTACCCTCAGCCATTTATTTAATTAAATGATGGTTCTAACTCATTAAACTTTGTACAACTAAGTTCCATTAATACAATATACACAGACACAATCATAATTAATTTAAAATATAATTAGTAGTACGGATTAAACAAACACGTAAATAGAAATCTAGTTCACAGAAAAGTGAAAAAAGTGATCAAATAAATTTTAATCTGGTGGAAACAAACATATTTATATTTGAATCTTTTCTAAATATATTTCCCCCCCACGAAGCCTTACAAGGAACTAACCCTGTGGCTTGTGTGTCACGTGGCATTTCCAATAGGAATAGCGTCAACTCCATAGTGCACACACATCTTCACTTGTTGTTGCCCAATTTTGATAGAAACATTCGTAACTAATAGCTAGAAAGTTACTAGATCTACTTTCAATTGTCCGTACGTCATACCACCCACGGGATCTGCAGCTATCACTTTTGATAGATGTTAACATAGCTCTAAGCTCAATAAACTAGTACATAAAAGTAGTCTCATATCACGAACTAAATGAACTACACAGGGGGGTGCACTCCCCCCAGCGTTGGTTAAAAGTTTGAAAGTTGAGAATTTTGTGATATTTGAGATCTTGAGTTGAGAATTTCTAGGCTTATTCTGCACCCCATTACTTTCTATTATGAACGTCCTTAATCAAAGAATTGTACAGACAAATTTAAAATTTCCCAAATGTTAAGCCCTACGCTACAAAAAATCCCAACTTCAAAAATCGTCAAACATTTGAATGAGATTCCTTGTTTAGTAGATTGTAGAAATCTTAGTTTATCAAGTAGTCTCGTAGCGCCGTTGTCAGTAGGCAGAGACAACGGCCGGTGAGTGTATGCCGAATGCGGTATGGAAACGAATCATAAGGGAACATGAGCTGCCCAGTAGCAGAATTTCCCTCAGCCAGCAATGCTTGAAGTTGCAGCATTGTCAGCCAATGTTTTTCCCCCCAGCGTTGGTTAAAAGTTTGAAAGTTGAGAATTTTGTGATATTTGAGATCTTGAGTTGAGAATTTCTAGGCTTATTCTGCACCCCATTACTTTCTATTATGAACGTCCTTAATCAAAGAATTGTACAGACAAATTTAAAATTTCCCAAATGTTAAGCCCTACGCTACAAAAAATCCCAACTTCAAAAATCGTCAAACATTTGAATGAGATTCCTTGTTTAGTAGATTGTAGAAATCTTAGTTTATCAAGTAGTCTCGTAGCGCCGTTGTCAGTAGGCAGAGACAACGGCCGGTGAGTGTATGCCGAATGCGGTATGGAAACGAATCATAAGGGAACATGAGCTGCCCAGTAGCAGAATTTCCCTCAGCCAGCAATGCTTGAAGTTGCAGCATTGTCAGCCAATGTTTTATTTATGGCTTAGTGTTTTTAATTGTGACTTTCGTGGCTGCTAGACTGTCACAGTTTTATGATTCAAATGATCATATGTTGTACAGCCAATGCCTTAATTAGGGTTTTATTAAATTTTGAAGCCATAAATGCAGTGAATGCTACAAAACATTTTATTGTTTTCTTATCGAAAGCTCTGACTGATGAAATGAGTATATTGAGGTTAGTGTTAATGTTTGACTTCTGAAATACACACTTATTTTTCTAGCAAGTAGTCATACTAGTTTTAACTGATGTATCTTATTTCATTGTTTATTAAAATAGGCTTTCGTGAAAGCAATTTAAATATGCCCGAAGCAACAATGAAGGAAGAAGAGTAACTTAAGGTTGTGTTACATTGTTACAACTCTTATAATTTTTCATTTGATTAAGTAGAATACATTAAACAAAAAATAGGTTTTTTTTCACCGTTTAACATTTTCAAATTTGGGATACATTTTTAAATTCGTTATTTAGTGTTTGATTTGCATGAAATTTCGTATAATAATGTTTTTCAAAGTTATGATTTCGAATTTGCCATAAGCTATTCCATAACATGTCAGAAGAAGTCCCTTAACCCTCACGCGATAAATTACAATGTGTTTTGAATAGTTTATTGACGAACATTTTAGGGCAACTTCCATGAGGCAATGAAGCAGGACATTAGTACTGCAGAAATAGCGATGAATTCAATTTTTATTGCTTTATTTTACAGCTGAAAATGTTTTAGTAAAACATGGCTAAGTTGCTAATTTGTTGATAAAGTGACGAGCGAGCTCTACATCTAAGGGGGCGTACTAGTTTAAATATTGCTTCCAACTGTGTAATATTAAAGCAGCGGTTTCTATAATAGGGGTCTCGGCGTGTTTTGTGTGGGGTCACAATATAGAGGTTTTAGCTTTATATATTTACTATTTCAAGGATTTTAATTATTATAGGAAAATGCATAATTCTAATAGAAATTTAAGTTGTTAAAGTGCTAAAAACTACCTAGTTACTGCTTAGGTTACTTTTGGCTATTCCATTCTGATAGCCTCTTGCTGACTGGTTTACTGTGTCAGCCTTGTAATGCTGCTAGCATAATATAAAATCATCCCCCAACCCCGGGATTGTGGATTCTCTTTTACTACAAATTAGTAGCATATAATCATTATGATAAGCAATTTATAGTAATTAAAACCACCATTAGTGGACATGCGGGTTTAATGTCACGATCTTTTAGTTTGGTTTGTTGGTGAAGGTGAAGTAAGGATTTTAATTCTGGCCCTGGGTAGTTTATCCTAATATCCCTTCAAGCAAGTAAGTGCACATTTCCTAATACACAGGGAAAAAACTTAAAAACTAGGATTTGAACGCTTTTACGTTATCAGAGGGTCACGATAGCCGTAGAGATAAAAGTTGGGGTCATAAACTACGAAATGTTGGAAACCGCTGTAGTAAAATTAGTTATATTTTTTAATCTAAAAATTCATGATTTGAACTGGGAGCCTTCACTCCCCCTTCCCTCCGTTCTCAACCTAACCCCTGTACTCTCCTTTTCCCTTTGGGAATTTTTCTAATTTCGAAATGCTTAGCGTTGGGAAAAACACTGTCCCCCCCTCCTCCCCCAAAGTATTTCGTGTAACGCCCATGGATCTACCTACTTGTAAATTAGCTCTAATCAATGAACTACATGTGTATCTTCATAGCTCTAATCAATGAACTACATTGTGTATCTTCATAGCTCGTATTCAATGAACTACATTGTGTATCCTCATAGCTCTAATCAATGAACTACATTGTGTATCCTTCATAGCTCTTACTCAATGAACTACATGTGTATCTTCATAGCTCGTACTCAATGAACTACATGTGTATCTTCATAGCTCGTATTCAATGAACTACATTGTGTATCCTAATAGCTCTAATCAATAAACTACATGTGTATCTTCATAGCTCTTACTCAATGAACTACATGTGTATCTTCATAGCTAGTAATCAATGAACCAGTGACTGTAAAGTTTACTTTTTTTAATTATTATATCTACTCGCTAAAGTATAACACAAATATACTCATGAATTGTATTATCAAGAAATTGTTTTCGAAAATTAATTATAAAACAAAACTCTTTTGCACTATTACTTACCGTGCACTTTCAAACTAATGTTCAAATAGCAATTATTCCCCGGTCTATTGCAATACCATTGTTTGTAATGATTAACTATTAAATAATACCGTTTGTATTCAATCCGCTTAGTTAGGTTGCACTCCAAACTGTCTCTACTGACGGAATATTTACACTTACAATAACATCGGTAAACAATTTCGCCAGCTAAACATGACTTGCTAACAAATCCCGAAGCGCTAACTGCCTGCAAAAGCACCAATCGCGTTCGAGACTGAAATACAAATATTTAACAGTTGACTTATCTTATCTTCTTTCTTTTGCATGGCATGGCGAAAGATTTATATATATAATTTTATAAATAAAGTATTCACAGCCCGGATCCTCTCTCTCTCTTTTTTTTTTAACAAAATGAAACTACTTCATTGAAGTTCGTTTAACTCTGTAACGATATAGTTATAACAATCCAGCAGGATAGAGCGGTCGGTTTACTATCCGCAAGATATTGCTAAAGGCCACTTTGCGGTGTAGGTCATAACAAGAGTATTGATGTATAATGTGGCGCAAGCGCAGGAGAACCAACTGCTGACTGCAAACAAAATTATAAAAACACCCGTACTTTCTAAGGGCAAGTAGCTATTATCAACTTAATCTATAATACAATTGTCATAGGAAGAGCTTTATATGACACCTAAAAAAGCTACCAGATCTACTGTTATATGCTCATTCTTCAAGTCACGTGTTTGATACATATCATCAATACATCAATATCTATATAATAAAATCCGTTTTAAAATTAAATGTTATCATTTTCCCCACAATTTTTTTTTTGTTCTAATGATGAGAAGATTGAGGTTTGAATCCCGGCTAGGTATACCGAGGGTGGTTTTCCTTAAGTGGTTTTACACTTTCCCTCCACGTTAATGTTAGTACATCTACTCTTAATTCATCCTTAGCCTTCCGTAGCGCAATAGAGTTATAAACTTAGTACAAATGTGTGGTGGAACCAGGACGGTATGTAAGACGTTGTTATAAAAAGTAATATAAATAACATATTTCTTCGGTAGAAACATTAAGAATTTAATTTTCTTTAGATAGTAAACTCAATAGTTCTTGAATATCTGTCAAAGGTGTTCGAAAATTTAATAACAACTTTATATTTCAACTAAAAAAGTTTGTCATCTAATGTCCATGATAGATACTCAACAACTGTTGATATCACCGTGTAAAGAAAATTAAACTTTATGTTTCTACTGGAGAGATACTGGTTGTTGTTTTGTTTTGTTTTTCCGGAATAAAATTGCTTTGCTATGAAAATTACAAAAACGTTGACCTTTTCACGCGTCCCCTACACTCCCACCTTTATCCGGTGGCTTCCAACTTTTTGCAGGCTTCGACCAAGAAAGAGAAGAGAGGTGCATATGAAAGTAAGTGTGCGAGTGAGAGGAGAAGAATGGAAACAAATGAAGGAAGAATAATTGTGGAACGACAGTGAAGGATGGAAGCAATTTACTAAATTGACTCGGCTGCAATCTGGAAAAGTTGATGATGATGATGATGATGATGATGATGACCAAGAAAGAGTTGGGACGAGTAGAGAGCCGCGAGTGTGCAAGTGAAAGATGAATAATGGTGATAGAACAGAATGCCCTGAAGGCATATTTTATATTCATTTTAGTCAAGAAATATGTCACGTAAGCTATAAAAAAAAACTGCAATAATACTGACCTACCTAACTAGCGTTTACTTCCGTCGCACCTTAATTTACCTAAAATAATGGCACAGAATGAAAATAACTGTTCCAAAGAAATGTGCCAGCATTCACTTAGATACCAATTTTACAAAGTACAGTACATCACCAACACAATTCTGTCTTACTGTCCGTTTGGTATATACTGTATACAGGCAAGGTGTTCGGAAAATCACAGCCCAAACTGCGCAAATAGCTTGTTTGAACCGAAAGTAATACGAAATCCCTGGACACTTACATCCGGAAAACTATGCTAATACCATGAAACTGTGTTCAAAGTTTCTGCGCACAGCGCCGGGAGAGCCCAGCTTTTTCAAGCATGCGTGTGCAGCAAGTTGCATAGGAGCTAGGCGCACGGCACTGTACATGTAAATAATAGCAAGCCCTTTCTGTGGTGCAGGACCGTTAATAATGACCCTCAGAAGCAGAACGTATTCGCATTTATATATGGACTGGTGTGTTGTTTACTATTAATTGTGGTATGTTCTGCTGCCGTGTTTCAAGATGTCGAGGTGTGCAGTGCCGAGCGCCTAACTTCTATGCAACCTGTTGTACACGCATGCTTGAACACCTTCTTTAAATCACACGATAGTGAGTAGTAGGGTATAATTGACCTGGTGGTCTAGGGGTAAGGTGTTGGACTTCTGTGCTGGAGTCTGGGGTTTAATCCTCGGTCCCGGCACAGATTTATCTGATTGCTAAACCCTTCCTTCACCTCTGACAAGACATCTTGTGAATGTGGGGAATGCCAGGTCTTCCACCATAGTTCGGATCCCACGTTAAGCTGTAGATCCTCAATTTCATCTCACAATCACCCTACCATTACACATTAGCGTAAGTGCGTATAACCCGAACGGGTAGTAAGACGCGGTGCTAATAATTATAGTAAGGTATATATAAAGTAAATAGACTTCAGATGAAAATGTACCCGTGCTAGTGCGTAGGGGTACAGGTAAACTATCCAAGGAATCCCCTCGCTCTCGGTAAATTGGGTTGGGTTTTAACTCCAACCTCCCCGTCGTTTTATTTTAGAGTTTATCGATGTATTCTGATTATCTTATTTATCATTTTCAGTCCGGCGTGACCATCTTACACAACTTACCAACTAGCGTCCCCCCACCTTGGTCACGGACCAGAGGGGTTGTTACAATAACACGTGTGCCGCATGGCTTGCTACAACCACACAGCTCTCAGCACACGTCACCGGCAAACCAGACTAGATGAGCCTTACGTTTAGTCCGCGCACCCACCGATACTGATTACAGACAGGCCTATAGTAGGGGTTTAAATGAGAGTTCCAGGCCACTTTCTCCCATAAGTTTAACATTGATCGTCCAGGAACACTTTCTCCAATAAGAATAGCATTGATGCTCCAAATTGAAAAGTTCGGTCACTTTCTACCCCATTGCTTCTCTTAACTGGGGCAGTCTCATAGGGCCAGTCTCATAGTCAAGTTTAGAACGCCTCAAGTGCGGCGCTACACTAAGTACATGATAATACCTATTTAAACCAGAATGGAATGGGCCAGTTTCCTATGCGAGAACGGCCCATTCCATTCGAGTTTAGATAGGTGTCGTCATGAACTTAGTGTAGCGCCGCACTTGAGGCGTACTAAACTTGACTAATGAAACTGGCCCTTTCTCCCATTGGAATAGCATTTATCAGTGGTGGATCAGTAAATATTAGTTTGGGTGTTTGGCATTTATTTCAAGTTTTATCTTGCACCTTCCTTATTAATAAGGCGGATTATTTTCTCCCACGCTAATAATACTAAAAATTTTCAAAGTGAGTCCCTGACGGATCGTGAAATATTATTTTGGGGGTTGATAAGTCTTTCGAGTTTTAGCATTGATCCTCCTCACTGTGGAGTTTGATCACTTTCTCTCACATTTTTCGTCTTTACGGGGAAAGTGGGTCACTCTCTCCTATAAGAATAGCATTGATCAGTGGTGGATCAGAAAATATTATTTTGGGTGGTTGACATTAATTCCGTCAAGTTTTACCTTAGGCTCTCCTTACTATTGAGGCGCGTAGCTTTCTCTCAAACGGATGATATCAATACTTCTCAAAGTGAGTCAGTGGCGGATCGGGAAATATTATTTTGGGGTTTGACAGTTCTTTCGAGTTTTAGCATTGATCCTCCTCACTGTGGAGTTGGGCCACTTCCTCCCACATTGATCCTTCCGAGAGAGCTGGTGGGTCACTTTCTCTCATAAGAATAGCGTTTATCAGTGGTGGATCAGGAAACATATTTGGGGGGGGGGAAGAGGGTACAAACCAGATGTTTATAAATAGTTACACCATTAATTTTATGAAACTTTTTTAAATCACTAATAGTTTATCATAATATAACTACGTATTGGGTGTTATTCGTTTAGCCGTTCATTAAAACGCTTCCCAGGAGGGACTGCAAGGAAGTGAGTAACGTCACCTCCCACCTATAACTAATTTTGGCTAAGCTATTTAATTTTGGTAAAGCCATGGTGTTTCACCTGATGAAATCAGGCTATGATATTTACAAGCACTCGAGCTTTTTACGTAATAAAATCTTTATTACAAAGGTTAATACACCAACTTCCTTTTCAATATACTTACATACAAAACACACAGGGTGAATTTTTTTATGTATCCATTGGTGAACATATTTGTCTTATTTTGTAGTGACCGTATGCAAGAAAGTAACATCCATTATCTAAAATATAGCGTTTGTCATCTCTAGAGGAAAGAGCAAGTTTATTCAGAGAAATACTGTACAATTGATGTTTCTCACTTCTGATCATATACATATTGGCGTAGTGTAAGATCCCCTACTTTAAACATTTTTTATAATGGGCATGCTTAATTTTCTTTTTGAGAGCTGTTTTTGACACACCTCTACCTACTTTTTTTCCCTCAAGAATCTACTTTTGAATGGAGTAAGGCTTTGGTTGAAGTCCCACGAACTCTCGAATACGTTCTCCATTTATTTCATCCATCATTTTACCCAGAGCTTTTTTTAATTGCAAACGCTGTGTAAAAAATGTGTTTCTGGATAGTCTGAAGTGTCGAATCGGTCTATATTATCAAACATATCCACATACACATTTTCTGTTTTCAGTTCGTAACAGAGGGAGTCCGTGTCTGTGAACAAGAGCTTTGCATTTTGTTCATATTTCCTTTTAACATAATTATAATGAAAGTTATACATGATAACCANTTTTTTTTTTTTTTTTTTTTTTGCAAGCACTGTGTAAAAAATATGTTTCTGGATAGTCTTAAATGTCGAATCAATCTATATTATCTAACATATCCACATACACATTTTCTGTTTTCAGTTCGTAGCAGAGGGCGTCTGTGTCTGTGAATAAGAGCTTTGAATTTTTTTCATATTTCCTTCTAACATAATCATAATGAAAGCTATACAAGATAAACTTGCTTCTATCTAAGATTACAAAGCCTGCATAAAGAGGTTTATTCAAAAGTAAGCTTATTTTTTTAATGTGAGTCCCAGCTAACTCTTCCGTGAAGATTGTATAAGCAATAAATGCTGGTGAAGCAATACGCTTCTTCAGCCTTTTTTCATTATTTAGTAATTGAACATTTACACGACGTCTTTGATTCTCCATCAACTTCCCGAATAATACAATGTTCATGAGTTTGAAAAAGTAGTTTTCAAATCCATTTTCTGCGTTTTTTCTTTGGGAAGTATTAAAATCAATATATGACTTCAACCAAACGCTCTGATTGAAAGTTAGGACTCAGTGTATCTTTTGAAGCTTCATACCCAAGGAAATTTACAGTTCTAAATTAAAGTAGTGTACCACATAATTTTGTTTACTGTTTAGGTATGGCACTAGATTTTCTGTTTTCCCACCAGTTGGAGGGTTCACCTTGGATTGTATATACTTAGAGAATGCTGATAACATTTCAGGAGTAACTATGACTTTTTCAGGAGCAAGTGTATAACCACTGTGCTCGTCATGAATTTCTTCCGGGTACTCTAGATCTACTTCTAATATATAACCCACAAGGCTATCATCAGAAACTGAAATTATATTGAGCCCTGCTATTTCAGTCTTGTTCAACCACCTAAAATTACTCTGAGGAAGGCAATCAGACATAACAGTCCCGTATAAATTATTACAATCCCAGTATGTGATGTACTTCACCTCCTTTTCAGGGTAAAAATCCATCATATCAGGGCTGTTTGCTTCAGAATGAATATTAGAAATCCTAGACATCCCATCACGTATTGTATCCGGTCCTTTCCCAGTGGGTACTGCCAGAGCACTCAATAGTATATTTATATCACTACCCACTCCCTGGGGTATACATCAAATCTAATACACACTAACTTCAAATACTTGGACAAATGAGGTGCCAACAAGGGGCAAATGAAAATACTATCTTTTGGGCCACTATACAAAACTAGCCGTGTTCCACACTTTATAAGTTGTCACTCCGCTTAAAAACTTGTCCACATTTATCACAATTTTTAAGTCCACTCCCGTGTTATAAACGTGTATGGCGTGCCAGGTGGAGGATCAATGTTAAACTTATGGGAGAAAGTGGCCCGGAACTCTCATTTAAGCCACTACTACTGCCTATAATTAAAAGGTAACGGTAACTAGGTCAGCAACGTTATATAAAAATTAAAAAAGACCACACCTAAAAATTATCGAACACAGATTACAATTCTTGATAGACACGTGACTTCTATAGTCGTTGTTCAATGAGGGAGGTGAGGTTTGAGGGAATCCCCTATCTTCAAAATAATTCGCCCCCTCCCCAAGATGTATTTCATACCTTTGATATCCTCGAATATGATACGATTCGAAACAAACTCCAAATCTAAGCTGATTTTAGTAGGAAGAACAGTATCTGGTAGTTACTAAAGTTACTAAAACAAATGTAATATACTCATACATCAAGTCATGCTATCTGAAGCTGTCACTTTTGATAAATATTATCAATGCCTATAAAACAATACAAATAATATAGTAAAAGCTATCAATTTTGGCCGAAACTAAATTTATTTTAATTTTCCAAGCTGCTCTACCAACCAAAATCATGGTATAACTTCTTAACGCTAAAGGCTTAAGTTTTTCAGATATTTTCCAGGGGGGAACATTCCTTCCGTTTAGCGTTTAGACTAGAGGCATCTATTTATCACAAATGTTTTTAACGGTGACCACTCCAATAGCTTCTAGAGCAGGCATATTCAACCTTTCCATGACTGAGGGCCGCGTAAGTTCTTGGGCCGGGGGATCATATTTATAATACATAATGCCAAAATCTAATACTCATATATTCATACGCACATACCCAGACCTACACCCATCCATACATTATCATTACACAAGCAATGCTTTACCTTTATTCTAGCAACCACATGGAAGTTAGAGAGCACTAAAGTCAGATAAAAGAGCATAATTTCTGGTTTATTTATGCACTTTGAAGCTGGCGGGCCCCAAACAGAACGTACTCTGGGGCCGTAGCTGGCCCGTGGGCTGTGGTTTGGACATGCCTGTTCTAGAGGCATCCAATTTTTTAAAAAAATACCTAGATACTCAATTTTCAAAACAAATCCATTCTGACTATTCTAAATACCTTTTAGGGGCATCCAAATTTAAAAAATTGTTCTAGGAAAAGGGCCACTCTCAAAGTCTTCTAGAGGAATGTATTTTCCAAAGATTTCCAGACGAGGATCACTTTAAATAGCTTTAGGTGCATCGAATTTCCAAATATTTGTTGGAGAAGTACCCGCGGGTCCCAGTTAGCTTAGGGGTTCAAGCTCTTCAATAATACTTCGTTTATACTAATTGATGGCTACACCAATAAGGTTCTGCTGCCTTGGTTTGAAGCTTTTAACGACTATTATTTTTATACATTGACCAACAATAATAGGTCAACACAAGCAGTTTTTTCCATTTATAAGTGTTCCTCTTTATGTTTTTATCCATCCTTTTCTTTACCTTCTTCCATAATTGTATAACAATATTTTATTTTAAGTAACAGATATCACAAATAAGATACACATAGATGACAACATAAAAAGACAGTAGTATTTGGGTGAGACCTTTATTTTTTTAAATCAAACAAAATTCAATATGTACATGATTTCTACAATCTTATTTTAAATAATGTAAATGGGAAGCTTGCCCATGGAATCAGCAACAAAGGTTGATACCAATCTTTCTTATATTCAAAATTAAAATTTTATATACACTTTGACTACATTATGCCACTATGGTGTAAGCCCAACCATAGTAAGCTTGCTGCCCTTTAAAATAAACAAAGAATAGATAGAAGTACTCGATTTTATTTAATACCCAATCATTAAAGGTGTATTTTTAGAATTAACTGTTGTTCAAATATTACAATTAGTAAAGCATACAAAGGAAAATACGATGGCAAACAGCTAACAATTACTTTTTAATATGAACGTTTGTACTTGCATGTTTCTGGCAAGTATGTAAGCAAGTTTCTTTTAGTTTAGTATAGTATTTTTTGGATGAAAAATGTATGAAACACAAACAAAACTTGTTAGAAAATAGTTTGGTATTTATAAAGTAGGTAGGGATGAATTGGATAATGTTAAGATAAGTCTGACAACATGAGTTTAACTCGAGAAGAGAAGAAACCGCCTTATTTTTTAATTACTCAATTTAATTTTGTGTATTGTTTAAATTGAGTCTTACTAATGCTTCTAAGCAATGTAGCTTCTCGAGAGTAATCAAGTAAAACAAATACACAGCAATGCATGTCAATTAAGAAGAAAATAAAACACAGAGGTAAGTTTGAAAAATAAGCTATCTGTTTCTTGTTTGTGTATAAATAATTTTTAAACATATATTCCTGAGTAAACATTTTTAATACTGGGTAAAAGAATAATATATTATTATAATACTGGAAGTTTATTAACTACTGGAATACTGTTTAAATACACTTCCTATGTGTTTTTACATGTTTATGGTAAAAATTGTAATTAGATTTCACAAAAACCGCACAATTTTTCATAAGTTCTGTTTAGATATTGTCATTAAGTTTGAAAAATGCTAAGCACAGTGATACATCACTATAACACCTATCGTTGACAAAAATGTGTTTAAAACTTTTAACAGTGATGTAAGTTTATTTTTATTTTTTTTGCCAATAAACAAAATAATTTGCGAATGGCCTATCAATGTTTTCTCCAGCACATTTTGTCAACTGGGTGGAATTATTAAGTAACCGGGCGGTGGCAGTGTAATATTTTGTAATATTTGAATATTTGTGCGACAGGTGACATGCCCAATCTGGGAAAACACTGGCCTATTCTGATATTGTTTAGGCCTGTATACAGGAAAATAAAAGCAAAGCTAAATTTTTCAAAATTTTTATACCAATTTCAATAAGTATTATGAGTTTTTACATCAAGAAATTAAATTATGTGTGTGAACAATTATTTCACATATTAAATGCTAGGTCAGCTAATGCAAACACATAAAGATTGTATCCTAAATCTATCTTGACCCAAATTGAACAAAAAAAGAAACATAAAGGCAGTAATTCATTTATTTATTGTAAACATAAAAAACAAAGATTTATAAAAAAAATCTTCTTTCGTAAAGTATTTTTAAAAAATATTGGAGCTATTTGGAATAAGGCACTCGGCTAAATCATGGTTAAAATTAAGCGGGATAGCCAGCATACTTATCTTAGTAATAGTGGAATAGAAACTGTTTAGATGGAACACTAAAAAAATAATTTTTAAGGGCGAGCTTTCAGTTTCATAGACAGCTTCATCAAGTCAAAGATGTGTTTGTGTTTTTTTTAGTGTTCTATCTAAACAAATTCTACTCCAGTATCACCAAGTTAAGTGTACTGGCTATCCCTCCTAATTTTAACCAAAATCATATTAAAGAAATACTTGAGACCTGAAAAACTCAAAGCTAAATATATTTAACACTACAAGATTCAATGTGGCTCAATTTTGAGCTAGTATGCTGCTTATCCAAACATTCTTTTAAAATAATGTGACAACCATTCCTCAGAATATTAATTTATCGTGTGAATGTAGATTATGCGCCCTCAAACTCTTTGTGGTTACAGCGAAAATTAAGAATAGATGTGGATGAAATCAGAAATGAAGGCGGGTTTAGGGGGGTGGAAATCATATCAATATGTATTGAGATCGATTGATTCCAGTTTTTAAAATTCTGTTTTATATATATATATATAAAACAAAAAATTTCCCCATCATTTTGGCATTATATTTTTCTCTATGCTACCTAGAGTATAGACTGCATTATGATGTTACTTTGTATCACTATTATGCTGTATTTTACACACTATATTATGTTGTGCTTATTTGTATAACTTTATAAACTAAAATAATTTATAAAATGTTTTATTGTACCTTGTTTATGATACTCCTTAGCTGATAAATTATGTTATTATCACGATATGGAATTCTGTTATTTCAGATTTGTTCCTATAAATATTAACTTGTAATGTAGACTACATAAAATACTATAACTCCCCCCTCCCCCCCAGAAGATGTAGTATGATTTGTGCAAACAAACACCATTTTAAGTAAATTTACAGTTTGCCGATAGAAAATGAAACATCAAAAAAACCTATAACAACCACAACAAAAAGGAGCCAAACTTTCTGTTTTGTTTGGATTAAAAAACTATCATTTCCTGAGAATTTAGAGCTAAGAATCGAGGTATCAAAGATTGTGCTATTACAGGGTGTCTACTCAGTTAGAGGTACAAAAATTCATGACTGTTTGGTGACCGTTTTTGACCACAAAATACCTTCGAGGGCGTATAGCCCAAATGGTCAGTAAGACGCGGCGAAAAAAAAATTCCTTCAGTAAACGGTCGAACATTATATTGTACATCGGGCATAGATATTATAATAAAAAACACCTTGGAGTAGGGCAGAGGTTAGTTCCAAATGCTTCTTACCTTTTCCATGAATTTTCACTCCATTCAACCCACTGTGGATTATATAAAATTTCGATTTATAAAATGTACAATAAACCTTATACTGGTCATCTTCAACAGGGCGCAACCACTTTGAGTATTTATTTTCTTCAACAGTCAGCCAAAACTCTTCGAACGAACATTTACCAGGCATCTTTTAACAGATTAGCCTAAACTTCACACATAAAATCTTTGAATGCCCCCCCAAAAAATAAGGATTTTTTTTCGCAACACACGATTAAAAAATAATTTAGGCCTAATATTTTATGTGCCCACTAGACAATGAAAATCATTTAAAAAATTGGTAAATTCAAACTGTTTTGAATGAATGGTCTTTAAAATTAAATGAATTATGTCAAGGATTAAATATTAACACTAATAATATTATTTTATATTTTATAAAAAATATGCCATATTTCACTGCGAAAACCATTGCTATTTGCTGCCAACATTAAATTGAAATTATAATATACATTTTACACCGCCTTCAAATTGCAGTCGGATCACGGAAAGCGTAAAAAATTGAATTCCAATTCATTCACTCGAAAACCATTATTTGCACGCACGCACGCACGCACGCGCACACACACACACACACACACACACACACCCCACAAGACAAGTAGCACGCCAAATTAAAATTTAATACACGATGGCGAAAGTTAACCTTGTCGTTGGAATCACAAACAAAACACTCAGGCAACTTCCTATTGGCGCGTGCCATCACATGTAGTGGATAACGAGCGCTATTTTTGAAGCATTCTTGTTGTTACGATGTGCGGGAAATTCAAACTAAAATTATTTTCGTGACTTTATAACCAAAATATTAAAAATTCGTGACTTTTTTTTTACCCAGTAGACACCCTGTATTAAGATCGATTCTTTCAATACCAGTAAGAATTAAAAGTGTCAAGGCATCGAGGAATTTAATTTGGTATTCTTAAAAATATCATGGCATTTTCTTATTCTCCTTCAATAATTGTTGAGCAAACTATAGACTGTGGATCTGCTTCTTCTGTCTATGTTTATTAAAGAGGCCTCCTGGTAACGATCTATCTTGCGACCTGCTCCTCTCTGGTGGCAAGGTAAGCTCCCCTTTCCTTGTCCGGGTACTGCGTAGGGAGATTTGGTGAATGTAAGTTAACCTTGGCGGAGTACCTCACTCCCGCAATGTCCACCTCATAGTTTCCAGACAAGACAAACTCTGTTGTCACTTCCTGGGCCTGACCTTCACTGTCCAAGTTCTTCACAAATCCTAAACACACCTAGGGAACAAACATAACCTCTATAAGACCTTACCTTCACAACAAATATTACCTCGCACACGCTCCAGAGAGCAGACTTGACCTTTATTAGACATATCACAGAAACTAAGATGACCTGTAATACATCTAGGGAGCAAAAATATATTCTGAGAAAAAGCTTTTACTTTTTGTTTATAGTTTTCAATAGGAATGTGTGAAAATTTGAAAACTTCGTCTTCACTACGAAAGCATAATTCCAGATTAACATATTATGAAGCTTTGCCAATAAAAATATTTTAAGTTAAAATACACATTTAAATTTGTGATGTTACGAAACACTTGGTTTTCCCTGAAAAGTATCAGCCTTACCTTGGTGGATTACACACTATGACCCTATCATATAAGCTAGACTATAGTGGAACTAAGTAAAGTAGCAGTCATACCTTGAGAGATTAAACTATGACCATATGTTATAAGTAGAAATGTCACAATAATTGTTTTTCTTGATTCTGATTCTTAAGTCCAACCTGGATTCTTAATTCTGATTCTTGAACAGTTTCTTTTTTGTTTTTTTCCAATCATTATTGCATAGAAAATCTAACGTTCCTGATACCTTACTCCCCCTTCAATGTGAAACTTGGACTCTATCATTAAACCACATATCATTTGAAACTTTAATCTCACGATCTTATAGATATCTATTAAACATATTAGAATTCTTCAAAACTGAAAATCAAAACCATAAATTCAAATAAACTCAAAATTAATACAATAAATTGCAGATTTTATAAAATAAAGAACACATTTCACACATTACAAAAATTTTAAGTCGTGATAAAGTTTCGCATTGAGGGGTGAGTAGGATATCAGGCACGTTATATTTTCTATGCAATAAAGCTTGGAAAAAAATGGAAAAGAAAATGTTTAAAAATCAGAATCAAGAAAAATGGGTATCGTGACTTCTCTAAATATAACATATTGTAATTTAAATTTAATATCTAGTTATTTAGTTATGAAAAAAAATGTTTTCTTCCAACAGTAATTTTTTTTTAATATTTCAACTTCAAATTTGGCTTTGGGAATATTTCAAATTATTCATTTCGACTTCACTTCAAATTGAAAAAGTGGACTTCACACATCACTTGTTTTCATTATTTTTTTCAAACTTAACAAGTGTTAAACTATAACGAGTTATTTAAGTTATACCTGTTTCTTAAAAGTGAAGCCATAGGCGGTGGTAGTTGTCAACCCTACATACTGTCCATCCTTGTAAATAGGCTCATTGCCACATGGCCACACGTCAAACTCCGGGTCATGGTCATTCAGTACCAGTTGGACGTACATCCTTTTTACACCTTCACTGCGCTGCTTCTCCAAGGCTTCTTGACCAATGAAGTGTTTACCTTTCTGCGTTGCAAGTGGGAAACAATTCATGTTGATTATTAGCCATGAAATGTCCAACATCAAAACATACATATATTTAACAATTCTTTCCACATCGCATATGATTGTTAGGAATGGCGCATTAGGATAAATCATGGTTAAAATTTATTTAAACAAGAGTAAAAGTACATATTTTTCAAGGCAATTCAAAAGTTGGTTTGTTAAAAATAGAACTTTGTTAAATAGGTAAGTAAATTAGTAAAATGCCCTACTGTTATCTCACATCAAACTTGACCCTCCAAGAGCGGCCACACTCTAGAGGTGTGGTGGTGGTGTCCAAATCTTGGCCCCAGAAAGCGTAAAACCTCTCAACTCTGATGGCTCGCATCGCATAGTAGCCAGCGTGGCGGATTCCATATTTCTTCCCTGCTTCAATCAGTTGAGTGTACACATGCAGCGCAAGCTGACAGCAACAAAACATGCACATCAATATCACTGGATAGCATTATGTGAATTGTACATGAGTGAGAATATGTACAGCTGTACAAACATTATGTAATCATATCTGCCACATGGATATATGTTGGGTCTAGTTTAACAAAATGTTATTAAGTTGGAATTGGATAGGCTGTTACTAAATTTTTTAATTATTTGTATAAACATCATCACTGGGCGTTTCTACTTCTGCAGGTCATCTGGCGCAACCTCTTGGCTATTCCTGTCAATCTTTCCAATCTTCTCCCTTTGCTGTGTTTCTCCAATCTTCCTTTTTTTGCCTCCATGTCTTTCATTCAGCGCTTGGTCCATCCATCTCATCCTTGGTCTTCCAATAAGTTTTGTACTCCTCTCCTTGCTCTGTAAGAGCTTTGTTGGAAATTCTGTTCTGTTCAATCTCATCACACGCCCTAACCACTACAACCTTTTTCTCTTCAGTGTCTCTTCTAATGGTATACAGCCTTTAAGCTATTCCTTATTTTTTCATTCCTTAGCCTATCTCTTCTTGTAACATTTTCAATACCTCTCAGGGACATAACCTCTGTAGCCTGCAATTTGTTTAAATCTCTTCTCATCCATGTACTCCTTATATGACAAGGTTTTGGCTTCTTTTACTATATTCCATCACCAAATTATATCCATAGCCATGTGTCATGTGATAAAATTGTCCACTCTTCCAATTCCTTTGTCCTATTTCCTCCTGAATCTTACAGTTTGTAACGTGTTAAATACATTCTAACACATACAATCAATGAAGCCCTATTATAGGTTTAAAACTATTACTACCAGATCTAATAAGTTCTAATAATGTGTGGCAGATATAGACTCAGTGCGACATCACAAGAGGGAGACGCCCAATTCTTATAAAAAAATGCCCCAGCAAACGAGGCAACTTGGCTTTGAAGACCAACACACAAACATCTAACACCTGGGCCAAACGATTAGCAAATGAGAGAGGCTTCCTTTGGGGTGTTCCCAACAGCCCTTTGCAAGCTTTTGTGCTCTATTGTTCTATGTCCATACGACTTAGTTTTTGTGTGTCAGTACTACTGACTTGTTTCCCTATGCCCGTAAGGCAAAGTTTATAATAGTGGGTTTTATGCTCTATTTTTTATATCTATTAGGCTTAGTCACAAATATTAGGGTAAATATTAGGCTCCTTAGAATATATGAACATGCTGTGGATAGTTTAAAGAATAGAATTTAATAATGGAGGATACCAGTCTAGCTATTGCTTTGTTTCACGACCTAATTGGGTTTGTAACTGACACTTGTTTCTGATGTGTCTGTGTACTAGTATGCGGTGCACAAAAATGTGGAAGTGATACTTGTTCATAGTAGTGTAACAATACTTATTTGGACCCCTTTCATATATTAAAAAAGTCATGGATAAAGTGCATTTTTCTTCAAAGTATTGTATGTAAAATATCCTTTCAATAGTTCATCCATGGAGAATCATGCGCTTTTCAGAAATAATGTCAAAGGATTGCACAATTAAAACTTAGTTTTTCTTTAAAAAGTCAACTCCGCAGTATTTACCAAAAAAGCAAGTACCTCTACTTAATAA
The DNA here is from genome assembly GCA_902141385.1 of Timema californicum. Classification (NCBI taxonomy): domain Eukaryota; kingdom Metazoa; phylum Arthropoda; class Insecta; order Phasmatodea; family Timematidae; genus Timema; species Timema californicum. Next base: position 75,404 of record CABFOW010002063.1, on the reverse strand, counting down.
GAAGCTAGCCTTCATAACACCTGTCACCAGGACTCTTTTGATTTGTTGGTTCTGACACTGGTCACGAGAGGTCCAAGAGGCAAGGGGTAGGTCATATATAAGATGCTTGTGTGTATGAACACACAAAGAGTGTCAATACAAATTAAGAGTACAGGTCGCATAAATCTAACAAATTATATCTTAAGTGCTGGTAGCATTAGCAGTAATTCACAGCGCCGCTAACTGAAATCTGTAGTTCAATTAAGCTGTATCATATAAACTTATATCTTCAGTGTCGAAGATAAAATAACTTTAATAAATCGTGTGCAACATTAAAGGTCTTCTTATTTATTCAGTTAAAATATCATACATAATTCCGTATCAATATAATTGACGCTCGATCATGGGGCTATAAATACCGATCATCCCATAATAATACCATACCGTGCTCGATCATGGGGCATTTATCAGCTAATTAAACAGTATCACTTCAATCGGCGCACATCGCCGACCAGTAACACATCAGTAGTGGCCTGCAGGCTTTTGTCTGTTGTGTACGGCCCCCTTGCTTTAGCGTTAGTCGAAAAAGATCACTATTTTGTCTAGTATTATTGTCCCCTTTTCAGGGTAACAGAATAAATATACTATTGATTGCTCAGGCAGTACTAATTAGGAATTTACCGGCCGTAGTATCTGTAGCGTCTAGATTCCTGGTAGTTCACCTTTTACTAGTTGCTTCTAGGAGCTTATAGCATTGTAATGTTTAGCTCTATATGGAATTAACTCATGCTAGCTAGCTCATGTTAATTACCGCCCTTGTAGTTCCTTAAACTGGGACTAAATTTATGCGGCTTTGTTCCTTATATTTGAAATTATGTGTTTTAGTTGGAAGCCTTACAGTCAGTATACTAAAGAAGAACTATGTATGATAAATTTGTAGTTAGATTTGATTACCACCACTAATTTGTATTGCCTTGGAGTTGCTGCCTTTCATCTTATTTGATGAATTAGTAATTATCCTGCTTTAACGAGTTACAAGCTTTCTTATTTACACCTACGACCTATTTGTGTGGGTTATAGGGGTATCTAGGTGCTTCACACCTGATGCTCCTTTGTTGAGTTATTTATATTATTGTTACCGTTCATATTCTTATGTTTAAAAAATGGATGGTTTGAATAATGTCTACCTAGTCCTATGTATTTACTTTTGATTTATTTGAATATTAATACACCAATTTGTTAAGCTTGTAAATTATTCTTATACTTTGTTCCTTCCAATCAACATTTATAAGTTTATGAGTGTTGTAAGTTTGTTACATGACTTACAAACCATTTTCTTAAGTCCTCAATCGTAAGGATTATATTATGAAATAACCTTTACACTAGGTGTGTGCCAAGCTTTGAAAACTTCAACTTGACTTTAAAAAAAAATATAAACTCCAATTTTGCTTCGAAAAAAAATTCCTCCTTTTAAAATGTGAAGCTTTGTCAATAAAAATAATGACAGATAGAATACTCATTCTGGCACCGAGAAGTTAGAAGTTAGCTCGATGAAAATCATCCAAAGCGCTGGATTGGCTGCCCAACTGGTAACATATCTCTCATATGTTGGCCATCCCAAGTCCCGGTCTAACAATCTGTGACCTTTTTTTATTGAAATTATATCAAATACAAGGTCTTTGTCCCTCCCCTTCCTCTTAATTTAGGTGATCTGTAATACCGTATCACAAGAGCTGATGCTGGAGTTGATAAAGGTATGTTAACGCGTGTTTGGCAAGAATTCGACTTCCTCGTTGATATATGCCATGTGACTTAAGGGTGCAGATATAGAACATCTATAAGATGCTGTAACAAACTTCTGGAGTTTCACCTCAAAATGATGCATCATGAGTGTAATATCTTAAAATAGGTTTGGTTTTGTATAATGTTGAAACTGTCTTTTCATTTGTAATAACCTACAAGTTATTCTTACCAATTAATCTATTAATATCAACATCATCATCAACTGTTTCTACTCTGTGGCCGAGTCAGTTTAGTAAAATACCTCCACCCATTTATATGAATGAATGAATTTAATCAATATTATTTGAACAACTTAATTTGTTAAGTTTGTTGCTTCAGTTAAAGTATAATTTGTATGTATCTATATTCACATTCATTGTACATCAAGATCAGAAAGAAATACTTTCAAATATCAAACTTAAAAGAAAATAGTCTATTTGAAATCAAATAAATAGAGACATAAACAATCACTTACCTCATTGGGGATGTAGAGCACATAGCCTAGTTCCCCTGTGTGGGTGAGGTTCATAGCACGGATACCATTGGCTAGTCCCACATCCAGCTCCTTTAGGTCCAAACAAAATGTATTAGAATTCATTCTCAACTTAATATTGTAACAGTAAAATGTTTAATAGTATTGTATCATGACACAATTTTCTTTTGTGTAAAATAGCACTGTCCTAAAAATATTCATTCTGCAATGTGCAATATTAACAGTCAAATACTAATGCTGATGGTCCCACCTTAAAAACAAAAACATAGCTTTAGTTTAAAATAGTAGTTCCCAACCTGAGGGCAACACTGCTCTAAGGGGCAGTGTGGAACAATTTAGAAATAACTTTGAAAATCAGCTGAAAATTGAAGAATTTTGTTATTCAAATCATTTTTCCAAAGTAATTAAGATAATTTTTTCTTGTGGTAATGCCTACTAGCTGTAATAACTTAGGTGACCAGCCGAAAAGTAAAACACTTGTGTGCATGCACATGTTTATTTTTAAGCTCGCAACTCTCAAATTTCTCCCCCTAATTCTCCTTTCCACCCTTCCCCCAAACTACCATTGTGGCCACATGAAACCGTTGTTGACTTGATGTGAATGAAAACAAGTGTTGAAAACACATCAGTTTCAACCATCATATGAATTTTCAGTAATTTTTTGTACCATTTTACTGTCAGTGTTACATTGATTAAAATAAAGAAATTAGACTAACACAATTTTTTGTTATAACTATTCCAAAAAGTAGTGGTGGAGGAGCATGTGTGGAAATTTTATAATCTAGCAAAGGGAGTATCAGCTGAAAAAGTTTGTGAGCCACAAGCTTAAAAAATTAATTCATCTCTAAATTGTCTCTGTATTGAATTCCATTCAGAATGATGTGCAAACAGGCAAAGTTTGTTCAGGTGTGCAATTATTAATTTTGATTAGCAGTGCGTCTTACTACCCGTTCAGGTTATTATTAATTAATAATTACATTAGATCATTAGGTTTTTTTCCTTTGAAAACCTCATTAAGTTGAATATTTCATGTTACAAGTTTATGCAACCATTGATGCAGATAAATAGATAAATTTAGCTTCTAGTATATGCTGTGCATAATTTAGTGTATTGCAGTACTCTCTATGAAAGACGAGTCAAACTCATTTGATCATAAGGGCCACATTGAAGAATTAAAATACTGAGAGAATCGCATTTAAATAAAACCGACCTTATTATGTAAAAATAGCTTCAAATTAGTACTTTTTTTTTAGTACAAATAGAAAATTAAAGTATAAAATAATAGGACTGATTTTACTGAATTCTTCAAGTGTCAATTAAGCATTCTTTATAAATTGAGCATCTAGGAAAGGTTTTGGACTTGATGCAATAAAGTATGACACTCCCAAATAGTAAATATTCTATACAGCTTTGATTTAAAAAAAAGTAACAAAATTAGGCACCATTGGAGGTCGATTCATCATAAGGTCAGCAGGCCACACATAAAAGTAGGTTAGGTTGCAAGTTTGACATGCCTGATCTACTAGAAGGTAATACAATCAAGTAGTGTTAATATTACTGCTATGTATGGTTCTGCGAAGCTTTGATAATATCAATATCAATTCAAATTTTATATTATTTGATTTAATGAATCAAATCAAACCAAACCAAACCAGAAAAATAATTGTTAAAATTTTAGGTCGTTGCAAATCCCATACTGTGCCTAGATATGTTATTGTTATATTTTTAATAGCAATTCTTGTTAGGTAAAGTAAATATTTATTTAAGTCTTACACTACTTAAAATTTGACAAGGTAAACTATTGTTGCATTAACATGTTGAAGAACATACGTTTAGTTAAGATAGATTATTTAATATGTAACTCTTTTTATTTAACATCATAATTTTAGTATATTTAACCAAGATATTAATTGATTCGATAATTATTAGAAATTTGTAAAAAATAGGTGTTTTTGTAACGTAAGTACCATTACCAAATATGGTTGTGAGAGGGTTTCGAGCATCAGTGTGAACATGCGCGCAGAGCTCCTTCATACATTAGCTTATCCCAGATGCCATTACAGAAGAAACTTTTTTTTTTATGTTTTGATTCTAATGTTAAAGACAGTTGAAGGACCCACCGACTGTGAAATATGGTTTGTTATCCATTTTTTAAATGAAAGAAATGTAGAACCAACAAAAATTTATTGGAAATTAGTGGACTTTACAGTGAAAATGCAATAAGTGAGGGAGTGGTAAAACAATGGGTTAGCCAATTTAACAAAGGATGTGAAAATGTGCATGTTGAGACACATATTGGGTGGCCAGCTGACATAAATGATGATTTGGTGCAAGAAATCAACAAACATATTTGTGACAACAAATGGTTTATGATTTCACTTTCTTGTGAATTCCCAGAGATTTAAAGTACTGTTCTCTATGAAATTGTGGCAAATTGTTTAAAATATTGGAAGCTATGCTCACGCTGGGTGCCAAACATGCTCTTTGAGGTGCGCAAAAAGGTAACTTGGCAGTGCTTTGATTTTTCTCGCGCAATTCAGTAATGAAGGTGATGATTTTATAAGCCACATTGTCTCTGGTGATGAGACAGACTTCTCACATAATGCTGGAATCAAAACAGCAGTCCATGGAGTGGAGGCACACCATGTCTCCAAAAAATCAGAAATTCAAGCAAACAATTTCAATCCGGAAGAACATGTGGACCGTTGTTTTTTTTTAAACAGAAAAAGAGTTTCGCATGTTGATTTCATGCCACAGGGCACAACAATAAATTCTGCATCATATTGTGAGACCTTGAATAAATTGCGTTGCAAAATCCAAAACACATGGCAATACATACTCAGTTACAGTTTTGTGTTGCTTCACAATAATGTTCAACCACACGATGATGGTCCAACCCAAGAGCTCATCACATCATTTGGGTGGGTACAAATTAATCACCCCCCCTCCCCCTACAGTCCAGGCTTATAGCTAAGTAACTTTCACCTGTTCCTGCATTTGAAACAGTCCCTTGCCAGTCAGCGCTATGAGGACAATAACAATGTCAAAAGAACTGTGCAAAATTGGCTTTCTTCACAAGCAGCTTCATTTTATGAAGAAGGTATTCATAAATTGGTACCACGCTAGGACAAATACCTTAATATTGGAGGAAACTATGTGGAAAAGTTGTTTAAGTTGTTTAAGTTATGGCCTTTATTGAAACAGTAAAATGGTTTATTTTTTTAATAGCCAAACAGTACTTACTTTTCGAATACACCTTGTATTTGCTTCAATTAAAAATCGAAAATCCTGCTCCGCAAATGTCTGCCGCAATGTGATTTTTAAAACAGTTTTGTTTCATTTTCTAAAAACTTACTTTTTTGTTACTAAGCCTTAGGAAGTAATCTAACAAAATAATAAACATAAAAAATAATAGGCTCCTGAAAGAGAAGTAGAGTGGAGGTTGATAGTGACAACTAACCTTGAATGTAAAGAACGGGAATGATCGTGGACTCAAATCTGTGTCTGTGAGCTCAGAGAGGAGGTTTCTGGTGAATGGCCCCATTATACATATCGCAGTATACATGGACGTAACGTCAGAGAGCGTTACGGAGCCGTCTGCCGGAAGATGTTTCTGTATCCACACCTTACATCTGGTCTGTTGGATCGTTGGGGCAATCATCATGTAGCTGCTCTTAGAGCAAAAACCAGACAACATTTTATGTGGAAAAGTCAATATTATTTATAAACAAAACAAAAGGTATAAACTGTGGAAACAATGTAAAGTAATGTAATTAAACTAAGAGTGAAAAAAGGAAAGTTAATTTATGTATTGATAGAGACAAAATAAATTTCTCTCTTCATTACTTCTAACCTCTAATTACTTTATAGCTACACATTATTTAAACATTTTAGAAATATTTATTTTTTCATATGGGGCTGTCCATAAACTTCTTATGTATATCAGGGGGAGCTGGGGGAGTAGTGTTCAGTGTAACCAAGAATGACGAGTGGATATGGGTAAGTCAGATAATATGTGATGCTACATTATCAAACAGTGGTCGGTGTTAATAAACCCAACTGTACACACAGATACACAAACAATGATTGACTAAGATTCTTGAGCTTGGCGAACACAGTCAATAAAAGGATTATTTATAGGCTATCCAATAAAAATAGTTTTTAAATAGTTGTGTGTGTGTGTCATAGTATTAATATTGGGACAATGTGTGAAAAGTAGGGATGGGGGTAAAGGGTGAAAGAAATTATTGTGACGTATCTTATGGTCAGCTCCTGTTAGGAAAAAGAGGAAAAGTGCTTTTTTGTCTTTCTTACTAAGAAAAAGTGATATTTACAAAAATGTAAAATAACATGTAACTATGAAATCAATAAAAATGTGGAAGTGTGAAGTGTGTAAGGAAATTAAAATGGAGAAGTTTATTTGATTCTATCAAGGCCTACCCTGACTTTTCTTTCATGTTGGCTTCCTTTGCTATCGCATTACATTAAAGTATTTCCACATTGTAGCTAAATATAAAATACTGTGCTTTGCTATGAGATTAAAGATCTGGATTTAATCCTCGGCTAAGTGCAATATGGTCATTGTAGTTTCCCTTGATAGCTCTATATGTAAACAATGTGGCAGACTGTCCTAATGATGAAGCTGCCTTTGTGTACAGAAAACTTGAAAATACTATCATGTTTTGCCTTAAAATACCTCCAAAAAAATAAAATGAGTTATCCTTTTAACTCCCAATGATTTAACCTAAGCCTCTATTTAATTAAGAATCTATACCTAATTTGAAAACATTAGCCTTACAAGTATTTTAATCTGAGTTATTTTCCTCTGTTGAAGCAATCACTAGGGATGTATGCAAATAATGGTCAATTATGATAATTTTAATGAGAATTAGCAATATACAAACAATACACATAGCATATTCAGTTAGTAGTAGACAACATTGTTTTTGCCTGAAATTGCTGTAAAAATAGTACCAAATGCTCTATTATAATTTTTTCCTTTAACAAATCAAATTTTACAGTCTAGAAAAAATATTCCCTGCCATTAGGAATGTGTTGAAGTCCACTTTTACAATTCAAAGTGAGGTCATATCGAATAAAATGAGATAGTCCTGAAGCCAAATAAAAGTTTGAATATTTTTTTAAAGATATATTTTATGTGAATACTAATTTTTGATAGAAATAACAGCAGAAAATTAAAAGTAATAAATAAATGTGTTTTTTGGTTTTAAATTTTTTATTTTGCAAAGGTTCATAATTGTCAAATTGGGAATTTTACTTTCGAATTTAAGTCGAGGTGCAAAGTTTCGCACATCCCTACCTCCCACCAAAGACTATTTGTGAAGAATAAGTAAAATATGTGTTTGATCTGGTTATTATTACAGAAAATTGTGACCAAAACAAATATTTAAAATTTAATAATTTTAAATCTAACCATAATTTTTCTATCCATTTAAGTTTGAGTGGTTTTTTTTAAAACCATTTATAGCCAAAAATGTCATTTATTTACTTACTTTTAATACTGGATTCCAACTTTTTATCTAACGAAACCTAGTAATTATATTTAGCATAAATCATGGTTTCTAGCAATTACTCACTGGTTTTCTGCTATCCTAACAAGACTGCAGTCATTCTCGTACCCTCCCAGCTTGTTCTGCATTCCAGTGTGAATAATTCCTCCAAGAGGAATATCCACGTCATTGGAACATAGGTACTGCAAACAATCCACCACTTCATGGCCCTTGGACTGCAGACCCGACCGAAAGCAGAGAACAAATCTTAGTAATAGCCATGGTGCAAGCAGCTATTATACTAACCTTGGCTTCTTAAATGTCCTTGAGTGTTGACATCAAGAAAAGATGGCCAACAGTCAGTAATTAGCAAGCATTCAGCTTATACCTCTCCCAAACTGTTGTAGAATGTTTGCACAGCTTCATTTAATTACTATAAGGGATATGCAAATCTTCAATAATATCAGTAGTGATTAAAGTTTTATATTATTCTAATCAATAACTCAAATCAAACCAAACTAAAAAAAAATCAATCAGATTTTAGGCTGTTGAAAATACCACACTGTACCTAAAACATGTTAATATATTTTTAATAATCATTCTTGTGAGGTAAAGTAAAGGCTTATTAATTTTAACTGAATTTACTGGAAAATAAGCCACAATCCCACCCTCCCGCCCCTTTTATTATAAGACCTTTGGATTATATGTAACAAATTTGTTAGCTTTGATGACAGAAGATATATATTGAAATAGTTATAATTATCGCTAAACATAAGCAAGGTGAACGATTGTTGCGTGAATATGTGGATGAACTTATATTTATATAGAATGAGGTCCAAAATTTGTAATTTTTTATAACATGTAACTACTTTAATGAACATAGTAATTTTAGCATATTTAACTAGGATATGGTTTGTTTTGTTTTTAATTCGTGAATAATATTTGCTTCAATTCAATATTCAATTCAAACTTAAAATACTTGTTTCACAAATGTCTAGTTGTTCTACATATTGGAGAGAGAAGCTGCACTAAACTAAACTATTTAATTGTAACTCTATAATGCCTTTCCTATTTAAAAAACACTAATTAAATAGTATGAAAAATATCCCTTTCTCAACTTTATTAATAAATTGGCAGAAGTAACTAATTTTGCCCAAAGTAATCACGCAATGCATCAGCCAACGCTTTTCTTTGCTTTAAACAGATAGAAAAAAGTGTCAGATCCAATTTTTAATAGATTAAACATAATAAAATAAAATAAAAATTCTCTTTGAGGTGCACATGTTTGTAAACAAGGGCTACTAATTTTAAAAATTTCCGACCTCTGTGTGCGGTAGATATCACACAAAGCTCATTAAAGACAAACAAACAAACTCTTTATTTTATTATTATAAATAAACTTTCAGGTTAAAAAAAATGACAAACTAGAAAACACAATACGCTAATAGAATTTTTTACACATTGGTTAATGAAAAAATTGCAGGTATTATGTTAATCCCAAACAACCAACACATTGAAAAGAGTTTCAGAATATAATTAATCTGTCTGGTCTATCCATCTTCTTTGTGGGCAACCTTTAATATTTTTAATATTTTAGTTAGAAAAAAAATACTTCAATTTATTTTATGTTAGTAAATATGGTATGTTTTCATATTTTCAAGATCAAACGAAGGGAAAATATGGTTCCATAGACCATAACTATGAATAGCTGAAATATATTTTTATTTAGGGCTTAGCTAAGAGAAGCAAATAGCAATAACACAATATGCCTTTCTCATATTAAACAAAGAATACAAATAAATTTTTTAATGATACCACAGGCGTATAAGAAATTATTGCCTCTTAAAGAAAATGTGCTCATTTATTTGACCTGAGTTTTGTTCTGTTGGACTCCTCTGTAAGTGTGAAAAGTGATGTCCACTTTCCTAAGAAGGAAACTTACAAATACAGAACAGATAAAACTGAAAATAATAATGTCCATTGCGACATATGCAGCATAAACATGGCCAATGAATGTAAGAGAGTTTAGAAAAGCGGAGGTTAGGGGAATAAAGTTTGTGAGGAGCATGTTGGCTGTCACAAAGAGAAAAAGGATAAGGAATGAAGTTATCTGGGAAAGAGTGGGAGTATAGGGAGTACATGAGATAGAAGAGGAAGTAAAATTGAGATGGTATGGGCATGTAATGAGCATGGAAAAGGAGATGCCAAGAATGAGATGGAAGGAACAGATGACAGAAAGTGTGAAAATGAGAGGAGAAGAATGGAGGCAACAGGGATGCAGAATATGTTCTAAGATCCAATATTTCCCCAGAACATAACATTTTCATTCAAAAAAATATCCGATAATCATAGCGCTCAAAATAAAACATTGAATTTTGTATAGAGTCTGAAGGGAATAAGGTTTATTACCTACTACATAGTTTAGAAAATTCAAATTCAAACATAGTTTTTTTATAGTACTTATCTTATAAAAAATTTAGTTTTTTCCCATATCCTTGTGTGCATTACATATTGTTATTAATTGTTCATTGATACCAGTAGGCTTACCGGCACCAACATTTAATTTTACATATTGATAGTAAGAGGCAATAGAGAGTAATTCAGGGAGGCCTTTGTTTAATTGTTGATTTTCATATAGACTTTTCGTTTTTTTGTAGACTCGCCATTCCTTCAAGGTCTATCACTATAAATCACACTAGGGGAAATACTATCACAATTTATGATTATGAGTTTTTCCTGATCACATAATTTACGTTTTACAAAACTTGCAATACTCCCTTTATCCTTACTTCTAGGTTTTCCTTGGGGATGTTTATTAGATAAGTGACATCCGAGTGTAACAAGTCTGCCACACCATTCACAATAAGCACAGTTGACTTCTTGTTTGCTCTTAAAAGTCAACATAATAAACATTTGTTTCATTAATCCATCTAATTTTTTATAAACATTATTTATTGTACAATGTACAAACGCTAATAGGTCCACTAGATACAACAATTTCATGGCTACGCAATTATTACAATTCGCATGTCAAGAGGTTAAATAAACTGTATGCACATCACCATGTAATTAGGTCGCGATAAAAGGGTGACTGAATTCAAACTAAAACAAAACATCGCTCACCCTACCCTACCCACCCTTGCCTGCTCGCCATAACTACCTAACACCCGCGGTAGGGTAGGTGACTGATGACTCATCACTCAATCACGCCTTTACCCGGGTTGAATTATTAGATTTTTCCTTTGCCCCTTATCTCAACCTCTGATTTCTTATCTAGAACTCTGACACATTATACTAGCCCCCAGACAGCGCAACTTCTTTGTGCTTACACCGACACTGCCTCGCTATGGCACATACTGATAGTCTGGGTGTTGAATGTCATCGGCCTTGGTTTTTCATTCAAATGAAACTACCATATCAGAACCAGAATGTACTAAAAAGTCAACAAAATTGTTGATGATGATGATGATGATGATGATGATGATGATGATGATGATGATGATGATGATGATGATGATGATGATGATGATGATGATGATGATGATGATGATGATGATGATGATGATGATGATGATGATGATGATGATGATGATGATGAGTAAGAATGAAAGGACTTAAGAAATAGTAGAGTGAAGCTGTTACTAAATGTTGCTTTGCATCTCAATATAAGTAGGTTGTATTTTGTCAAAATGTACCTGCAATGTGAGAAAAATTACTCACCAAGATATCAATCTTTGTGAAGGAAGAGTAGTCGCTAAGCCCAATAGCTTCCCTGCAGGCTGAATACTCATCTTTAACATAGTCAAACCATGGCGGCTGCCCAAATGTTTTGGTGTAGGCAATGCGATATGGGTGATATCCATTGTCAAGTCGAGTGTCTGAGACTATGGGACAATATATTGTTAGCATACAATAAAACAAATAATACCATTTTTAAGACCCTTCATGTTTTTAGCACCATGTCTTACTGCCTGTTTGGGTTATACATGTCCATATTAATTACGCTAATTTATTAGGAATTAGGAAGGTTATATTAGGAAGTGTACCCACATTTTCAAAGAGGGAGAGTGGAAAACCATTTTTGAAAAACCCCCATCATTACACCTGACCAAGATTAGAACCTCGATCTCCCCATCATCGGCAGTCTAGTACAGGGGTGGGCAACATCTTTTTCAAAATAGTCAAAAGTGTGGCGAATAAGAAGTGAAATTCGCCACATCGTGTAGAAATGGAGAAATTAGGGTGCTCAAAAGAGTATTTAAATCAACACACTGTTTGAATAAGAGTATTCAAAATACATAAACTTTTTAACTATTCACTTGCAATTGGCTTGAACACAAATGATTAAAACCGTTCATATAGATAACGTAAAACAATTTAATGTGAAATTTGGCAATCCTTTTGTCTGGCAAGTTTCAGGAACATTGGCGTAATGTCTGAACTATGATGATGATGATGATGATGATGATGATGATGATGATGATGATGATGATGATGATGATGATGATGATGATGATGATGATGAGTAAGAATGAAAGGACTTAAGAAATAGTAGAGTGAAGCTGTTACTAAATGTTGCTTTGCATCTCAATATAAGTAGGTTGTATTTTGTCAAAATGTACCTGCAATGTGAGAAAAATTACTCACCAAGATATCAATCTTTGTGAAGGAAGAGTAGTCGCTAAGCCCAATAGCTTCCCTGCAGGCTGAATACTCATCTTTAACATAGTCAAACCATGGCGGCTGCCCAAATGTTTTGGTGTAGGCAATGCGATATGGGTGATATCCATTGTCAAGTCGAGTGTCTGAGACTATGGGACAATATATTGTTAGCATACAATAAAACAAATAATACCATTTTTAAGACCCTTCATGTTTTTAGCACCATGTCTTACTGCCTGTTTGGGTTATACATGTCCATATTAATTACGCTAATTTATTAGGAATTAGGAAGGTTATATTAGGAAGTGTACCCACATTTTCAAAGAGGGAGAGTGGAAAACCATTTTTGAAAAACCCCCATCATTACACCTGACCAAGATTAGAACCTCGATCTCCCCATCATCGGCAGTCTAGTACAGGGGTGGGCAACATCTTTTTCAAAATAGTCAAAAGTGTGGCGAATAAGAAGTGAAATTCGCCACATCGTGTAGAAATGGAGAAATTAGGGTGCTCAAAAGAGTATTTAAATCAACACACTGTTTGAATAAGAGTATTCAAAATACATAAACTTTTTAACTATTCACTTGCAATTGGCTTGAACACAAATGATTAAAACCGTTCATATAGATAACGTAAAACAATTTAATGTGAAATTTGGCAATCCTTTTGTCTGGCAAGTTTCAGGAACATTGGCGTAATGTCTGAACTCAATGCACATCTTAACTCCGCCTCCAGATTGTCATCAACAATTTGAGATCTGTATTTATACTTGATGAATACCATCGTAGAGAACGTCGATTCACACACCCACGTTGATTCAAACATGGTCAATAATTTTGAAATGTCCGATTTCAAAGTTGGGAGATTGTTGTCAGTCAAAATAGATTTCCACACATCTGTGACTGAAGTGTTCAGGTAAATTTTCAAATGTTCCAGACTATGAAGAGAAAGCAAATCATCTTCAAGTCCACGCTAGTCCAAAGAAATAAGGGTGGAGATATCTTTGCTTGAATTTGTAATATCAAAGTGGAATGGACTGCGCAATAATTCAAATGCTAATTTGAAGGCATTGAAATCTGAGAAATGTGATTCAAATTTCTGGGTTGGGTTTTTAATCCAGTTTACGTAGAATAGCCACTTCACGTCGAGTAAACCACACTTTTTTTTTTTTCCTAAAAATACTTAGGTTTTCAAAATGGATCAAATTGGCCTCCGAATTTGTTCTATAATGAAATCCAGTTTTGACTTAGAATTCTCAATCTCAGAAAAAATTTCTATTTGACGTTTCTCAACAAGAAAATCTCGAATTTGAGGAAGCAAATAGGTAAAATGTTTGAGAACTTTTCTTCTGCTCAACCAGTTCACATGTGCAGTCAGTGAGATCCTCAAAATCACAGTCACCACATTCTTTCAAGCTCTCAACAAACAGTCGATGGATGAGGGAACTTCCACTTCAGATGTAATTTACAATTTTCACAACCATATCCATCAAAGTTTTCAAGCATCTGAGCACACAAATTCTCCTGATGCAGAATTAAATGGAAGGAGGACAACATGTTTTAAACACCATTCTCACTTAAATGCGGCCTCAAAGGAGAAACAAATTCTGACTTATCCATTCATTGCGGGTGTACCGTTCGTTGTAGAGAAAAAAAAAAGAGTAAATTGTACACATGAAACAGGTGAAAAAACGCCTCTTAAAATGTTTGTTATTACTTATTAGACACCACCCGTTCAAGGTCGGGGCTAGACTAAATTGCAAAAACGAAAATCAGTAAAGGGGGGAATAGACCCTAATTACTGTGAAAAGTAAACAGAAGAGTAGTCCCGATTAACATTTTTCCTCAAAGTACTTTTACACTAGGTCAGTTAATAGGCAAACTCAAATGATGTCGGTCTACTACTACCAATTTATCAACCGGCCTCGTGTAATCGCAGCTTTACAACTCAATCCCTTTCTAGAAAAAGAGTTTTCCTTCTTTAATAACCCAGCCCAAGAAATCATTTCTCTTTAAAACACAGATTGTTCTTAAGTACAGCCCTTCGAATTGTTGTTAAAAGTGTGGAGGGGAGTATTGGATGTCAGTGTTGTATCTCTGACTTATTTCCAAAGTGGAATGTTTCCAATTATATAGAGTAAATATCAGGTTACAACAACGATCCTGGTATCAGGAAAAAGTTTATTTTTCTGTGAGAGCTAGCAAACTCAAATTTGCCACATGTGGCAATTGACGGGGTTGCACAGCCCGGGTCTAGTATAACAAGAGAGTAGCACCTAAGACCATGCAGCCACCGAAGCAGGTAAGAACCTTCTTAAAAGTGAGAAACTAATCTCTCATAGAAAGTAATGTATTATAAGTATTTAGAAGAAGGTAATGGAAAGGTGGATAAAAACATATTAAAAAGAATGAACACAATAAAAAACAAAATATTACAAACAATTGTGCAATAAAACATTTTCTAAGTGATTTTAGTGTATAAAATTATATAAATAACCAGAATATAATATTTTAAAATCATTAAATAACAAGAAAAGAAATGTTCGGCTTCAGGAATATTTCATATATTCAAATAGTTTGCTTCGAATTGAAAAAGTGGACTTTGCACACCTCTATTTAATTCTCTTATATTTTTATAAACATTAATTTCTGATGCATATAAAAGCAGAAAATACCAAAATTGAACATAAATGTATGTTTTGATTAAACTTTAAATAGTTTTATTGACGAAGCTTTGTAAATATCACATCCATAATTTTACTATTGAATCGAAGTAAAAGCTGATGAATATTCTAAGCTAAGTCAAAGTTTTCGAGGGTTTGCAAACCCCTTGCATCCAAATATATCTTTAATAAACTTTTGCAATCATTGAAATCATACTAATTAATATAAATACCTTCATTGAACTTTGGATCAAACCAGGAGGGTCTTTCGTAGCCCATAACTTGACCAAACACAGCTCCAGCCGCCCTCAACTTGGGGTAGATAGGGGACATGCGAATATTGCGGCCAGTTTCAAACTCGTGGAAGGGGTAGATTAAACCATAATGCATTCCTAGAAGAATTATATTCAATTATCTAAAAATGGCCAGCAGTTATAAGGTAGGCTGCACTGTGAATGCCAGGACATTTTAATCATATTTGCATGCATTTTTGTAAATAATTGTATTCACCGCTATTTTGAATAAGAATGGAAACCTCAAATCCTCGAATGCTTAAGGATATATGAGATTCAAGGATTCGAGAAAATTTCAAATTTGAGACTCACATTAAAATTTAACAATTAAAAATTTAAACTTTGTGGCCTACAGTTTTTTGTAAGTGTGTAGATCTTGCCCTTCTAACCTCTTTTCAATGTTTTATTTGTATTTTCTATTATTTCATTATATTTATATTTCTCATTTTGTTGATAACATTTTCCAAGCTTCGGATTCAGATTCAGATTTGAAGATAAATTGGATAGTCGTATTTAAGATTTGAATTCCTAAAAATAGTTAGATATAAAATTGACAAAACTTTCAGCATCTAAGCTAGTGATATACTTATGGATAACAAACCTAAGTGTTCTCCGGCATGAACATCATTAAGGGTATAAACTACTAAATAACACAACTACAAGGGCATAAAATGCATTGCCTGGTTGCACTTTAAGCAAATTACCTCTTGGCTGGATTGCACAATAAAGGTTAAAGGCAGTTATGAAGATTGTTAGCTATATATACTAACAAGAATGTTCCATACTATTGTTCAATCTCCTTTTGATAGGTGTGTGACCTTTCCTGTCCATTTGGCACAACACTGCAAAACTATCCTTTAAAAACTTAGATCTAAACACCACAAATTGTGAATTTTTAAGAATGATAATTATTTTGTGAAAAAAGTTTTGATCACAATAAATTTGAATTTTTTTAACTAAATTTAATGTAGTGGTAAAAAAAAATTCCCCCCATACAAAAGGAAATAATAATATACTATATTTGCTTTTTTTTTTAAACTGAATCAAATTAATTAAACTCAAAATTCTTAAGATAAAATATTCAATTTTTGGAGTTTTGGAGGAATTTTTAAACTAGTTCTTACCGCTAATAGAACTAGGATTGAACTAGAATTATTGAGTACCTATACAGACGTATCATTTATATTATCTAGGTCTAACACCAATTATCTGCAGATTAATCTAACGGCTAGTTAAACTAACCGGGAACCTCCCTAACACGGTCTCGGAGGAATTTCCTGTTGTTGTGCAATCCTAGGAATCGGCTGATGTCAAGCTCGTGAAGATCATATGGGGAGCAGCCATTCACGATGAGGTCGGCCGTCGCCTTGCCTACACCCCCAGCAGCCGAGATACCAACAGTCTTCATACCCGCTGCCACAAAGTAGTTTTGGATCTAAGATACCAATAACACTAATGTTTACAATTAACTTCAACATGAATACAGCCTAATATAATACATGATAAAAAAATCACTTTGAAGAAAAGAAGGGTTGAGGTAGTTAATATTTAGATTAAAGTCGAAACTGAAAACCTTGAAATTAGAAATAATAATACTTCTTCGGTGGTCAAATGGTCTAAGGCAGCGAACCTCAAACTCTTTGAATGGCGTACCACCCCATCAATTTCTGTAATTTGGAATACCATCAATATAATGCTTCGTATTTATTATTTCTGTACATTTTTAATAATGACTAGGGATATGATAACACAGACTGTGTGGCTGCACTTGCTGCCTGAACTTGAATCAGTGTTGCCACTCCCCCAACCACCATTGAAATCTTTTTTACTTTTGGCTAGACCTGTCCCAAATATATTCCTAAGATTTGACGAGATCCCATATTTTTCTGACTTTAATTTGATAATTTTTGTTTGGTTTCTCAAGGTGTACTAACGGTAAGAACTGTACATACCACAGTTTGGGGACTGCTGATCTAAGGCATAACACTCACAATAGACAGGACTGCCTATGACAGGAAGATGAGGTTCGAATCCCAGTCTGGTGTAATAATGGTGGTTTTTATACGGTTTTGCACTCTCCCCACACACTTCCTCTAGATTAAACCTTCCTTATCGCTAGATAATTAGTGTAGTTGGTCCATAATTGTATAGCCCGAATGGGTAGTAGGATGTGTTGACAACAAAATGAATAGATACAGATTTGATAAGTGACTGAGGAAAACACCAACTAAATTAATTATAACCTTTGGAATAATCAAATGATGCGATAAAATTGGGAACTATTAATTTGTTTGGTGTTTTAACCTATTTAGGTTTGTGCAGTGACTAAGGTGAACCCCTCAATTCTATAAGACACAGAAGACCAATCATATTATGAGACAAATTCAAACTATAAGTGCATTTTCATGGTCAAGTACTGCATTTAATACCTCTGGGGATTCCCCAACAATCCACTTGCAGTCAGGGGAAAAAGCCTCAGGGCCATTACAAAGTTGGTCCAGAGTAGCACTGCCCAGAACAGGGACTCTTAGCAACATCTGTTCCAAGAGCACATGGAAGTGATCCCAGTCCTCAGGTAGCAGGCGGCTAGTCGAACAATCTACAAAATATTGATCATAAAAAATAATTCTAATGTGATGAGTGTTTCTGTCTAGGTGTTCAATTTACAACCTTTTGAATCTTGATTAAACACAATTAGGCTGTAACTAATGTACCTTCATTTAATATTTTTGATCTTCCATTTTTAGCCAGAAGAGTAAAATAAAAAATATCAATAGGATAGTAGCTAGGAAGTAAGGCTGAGATGGTATGGACATGTATTGAGAATGTTGACTTCTTTGGTGCTGACTGACAACTATGAAAAGTTACCAGACCAAATTATGTATTCCTATGCCGAACCATATGATCTGCAAGAAATATGTGTTTTGCAACTGTCACTTTTGACAGTCAAAATTTAGGTCTATAAAAGAAACATACATGAAAGTTTTATTCATATTCGTCGTCCTCTTCATTGTCTTCAGCCAGGTTAATGAAGATAGGTGGGTGGGTCTCACTTGCATCCATTTTCATCTCCCGGTTCCAGTCTCCCTTAATAAGTTTCTCGCAATGGTAAATTTAACAAACATAAATCAATATCATAGAAAATATGTCTAGATCTATAAAATAAAAACTACACTGTAGGGCCAACTGACAAATCAAAAGCTATCCTAATTAAAAAATCTATTTCAGATTCACTACTATTTAACAGTTATAAAGCCTCTAATAAAACTACAATAACAATAACTTATAGCTTGAAGTCTTAGCCTGGTATTTATTTAATCAACACTTGATAAAGATTTGCTGGTATTTTTTTTATTACACTTCACAGATTTTTTCGGAATACTATAAAAATCTTAAAGCTTGGAGGCTTAGCTTGGAGTTAAAAGATATATTTTATAGTCTTGATACTTTCGAATAATGTATATTACTCACTGAGAAACACTCACAATTTTTGTTATCACACACTTCAATATTATATTGGATGAATAAGTATTTTAAGATCACTAAAAAAACGTTTATTTTCCAAAGATAGCATGCTCACACACCAAACAAATATTTACAAAAGATCACACAGATTTCTAAGTAACCAAATTAATATTTTAAAAAGGCATCGTATTATTAAAATTTGCAATAAAATTACTGACCATAACAAAGACACACCTAAATACTCAAATATAAAATATTTTGTTCACTTCAACTTGTGGACACACACACACACGTGGTTTTATTAATTTTATTTTATACAATAATTCACTGTTATAAAATCAATTTAAAATTGTTAGATTTTGGTTATGAGAATAACCGTTTGGGTGTTGGTATAGTTTTGAAGTTTGTTTTTGCTATTTAATTCAAATTAATTATTAAAAGCAAGAGCTCGTTAAAAGAGGCCTTAGATGTAAAAAACAAATATGGCCACTGAATAGAAGCTGTGTTGCCAGTTGGTGACGTAGGCAACCTCATTGTTGGCTGGATCGCAAATTGTATTAATACTCGTGTTTCAAAATTTAAACTTTATATTATTTCACAAACATTTTCTATGTTTTTTCCCCTGTTTATTATCACAATCCATTTATTTATGTTAAAGATATGTGAGGCCAGTTATAAAAATATAAATAATTGAATATAATACCATTAAATGTAAAATTTTAAAATCTATTTAACCTGTAATTGCCACAAGAGTTAAAAGAAAAACTATAATGAATTTACTATGCTTTTTTTTACTACTGTAATCCTCCGGGAAGTATTGTTAGAAGCGATCGATAATATTTTTAGTGATAATAATAGTAATACTTAGCAAATAATAATTATTTCCAAATATATTGACAAAAGTTACTTTAAGACAATGTTGGCATTACTGATAGCATTTGCTAGCTGTCATGTAAAACCAAAGAAATGCTAATTCCACTGTGCATGAGATAGTAAAGAAAGCGAGGGTAAGATGGTATGATCATGTAATGAGGTGGTTGGGGTACATGAGAAAGTGAGGAAGCAAGGATGAGATGGTACGGCCATGTAATGAGAATGTTGGATTACATGAGATAGTAGAGGAAGCAAGGATGAGATGGTACGGCCATGTAATGAGGATGTTGGATTACATGAGATAGTAGAGGAAGCAAGGATGATACGGTACGGCCATGTAATGAGAATGTTGGATTACATGAGATAGTAGAGGAAGCAAGGCTGAGATAGTATGGTTATGTAATGAGGATGGAACTAAAGATGAATGATGATGAAGATGAATTATGTGGGATAAATAACCTGAAGGTAGACCAATGAAGAGATGGGAGGATCAGATAGCAGGAAGTGTGCAAATGAATAAGGGAAGAAAATAAGAAGGAAGAAATTGAAGGATGGAGGAATATGGAGGCATTTTACTACACTGACCTGGCCACAGGCTGGAAACATAGAAATAGTTGATGTGATGATGATGATGATGACGAATAAAATAATTTAATAGCTAAATTAAGAGGGATAGCCAGCACTCTTAACTGAGTGATGATGGAGTATAAATGGTTTAGATGCAACACTAATAAATACAAAAACAAATTTTAAATATGAGCTTTCAATTCCACAAGCAGCTTCTTCATGTTCAAAGACAAACAGTTGTTATTGATTGAACTGTAAAGTTGACTGTCAATGTCAATAGTTAGTAGTTTTTTTTTGCAGTTAGGCTTGCACTATAGAGATAGCAGCACTTGAACTAAAGAGTCAACCTTACAGTCAGAAAATCCCTCTATTCATAAACTTAAATCAATTTATTTTTATGTCAATTCAATCTAGTTTTTCTTGACACAAATAAAAACAAATTTTTATTGACACCGATAAATAAATATCAGTAAATCCAAACTTCTTTGTATTTATTATGAACAGACATAATTTGCTCTTACTAGGTAAGTCACCATCTTCAAATGCTGGTTTTGCTCTTGGCTCAAAACCCCCAACCAACAGACATCCTTCCTTTTCTCTGAAGTAAATGTGTCCATCTTGGTCTCGAACAACTTGTAAAATAAAATTTGTAAAATTAGAAAAACACATTTAATATTATATACTTTATCAGTGAAAATAATGTTTTCAAAGTAAGAATAGTTTTAGGACCGTTCTAATTCAGGCATGTCCAATATTTACCTGGATGAGGGCCACATAAGTTATTGTGGAATTGGCCGAGAGCCATGCATGAACTCTATCATATTGAATGCCCAAATATAGTACACACATAGCCCCATATCCATAACCCCACCCACACATACACCCATTCGTCCATACATACATAACCGAGTTTGGTGGCCCCACTCTTGCAATGATGATGGGGAGATCAGGGATCTCTACCAGTCAAGTGTATTGAGGGTGGTTTTTGCTAAATGATTTTCTCCCCTCCTTCCAAATGAATGCAAGTACACTTTCTCTAAGTTTAATCGCTCATATCTCTAACACTTTAGAGTAATTAGTATATATGCGTACAACCCAAACGGGTAGTAAGATGAGGTGTGTGAAAAAAACAACATACATACATATATAACATTGTAAGTAACATCATACATACAATTCTGAAAACTACATGGAAGTTAGCGAACATTTATATCAGCTCCAAGACCATAATTTGGTGTTTATTTCTACAATTTGAAGTATTTATATTTAAGCTGGTGGGCTGCACAGAAAATAGTAGGGGGGGCTGCAAATGATTTGCAGGCTGCTGGCTGGACATGACTGGTTTAATTGTTTTAAGAACTTTTAGTTTGGTAATTTTAGGTAGATTTCCTTAATTTTCGCTAATAATAAATACCCTTCAAATTTATGAAGTTCAAAATAAGATATTACTTTTTATTTTAGTGCGGGAAAATACTAAACCAACATTTTAACCTACCTATAGCTAAAGTAAGCATAGTTTTTTTACGGAATTGAAAATATTATTTGTATTTTCACACAATAACACCAATACCTAATAGGCACCAATTATTTGAACTAATTAATGTCAGAGAGCAAAATGAGGGTGGATTTTTAAGAGCTACACTAACAGTCATTTAGAGATAGACTAGAAAACTATTGTGGACAAATAGTTACCAGCGAACCTTTATGCCTACATGGATAAGGGTCTATGTGCTAATCACTCAGCTATAGTTCCTGTGTCAGGACTAAGGAGTGTGCATTAAACACGAAGGACAAGAGATGGTTGGAGTTGATTAAGAACAGTGTGTGCAGAAGAACATTTGTACTGAAACAGTATGATGGAGAAAGAAAAGGAGAGGGATAGAGAAAAGGAGGTGGAGCTACTCCGATCAAGCCGCAACCTGGAAGAAACCGAATAAGGGGAAATGAAGAATAAGATGATAAAAAAGTGATTTAATCACTAATTTAGGTTTAAATACTGTTCATTACGTGTTCCAAATATTATTACATATTGGAATGTATCATATTTAGTGAGACATTTCAAATTTTTTCTTGATATTTTGAAATTTTCTTCTTACTTTGAAATGTTTCAAAGATGCAAAGGTTATATCAGATATCAAAGTCAATGCAGAGGAGATTTGAGCTTCAACTTGGATATTTCAAAGTTTCTCACACCTCTATTTCTTACTATCCTCCACAAAATGGCCCATTCACCTAAACTGACCAAGTCTCACCTGGTGTCATGGGGTCCAAACCAGCGATGGGTTTAGTATGAAGATAGTAATGTTCCACTGCATGCAAGGGAACCTTCACAAAGGGTTCACTCATCTTGCCAACCTGCCGGGCCCAGAATCCAGCGCAATTCACAAAGAAATTACACTCAATGCTGCCTCTCGAAGTGTCTACACCGGTTACCTTGCAGTCTTTGTTGTGTACCTGGTGCACAGCACAGTTCTCGTATACCCTCACACCTGCACAAAATAAAACCTTGTTAACAAAACGGATAAATTGGAGAGAAGATTAGCTACAATTTGTATAAATGAGTTATAGATGAGTTAAATCAATTTTAAAATGAGTTTCTTGACCTTTTGTGCCACATAGATATTATGTGTATGTGGGGTATAAATATTGTCAGTAAGTGCTGTATAGGGTAGGGATGGCAAATCTATGGCACGCATGCCATTAGGTGACACGCAAACATGATATAGGTGGCATGCAGATATGAAAAAATAAACAGTAAATAAAACTTTTCTCAACATGGTTTGATTTTTGAAGTAAATCACATTTCAACAGCTATGCCTGTCAATGGCATGTAACCATAAAAGTCAACACATTGAAATCCTTTTGGTTTGTACTTGAGTACATCTTGTGTACTAATTAAGACAACAAGTTAAGACCCTGAATGTAAATATCTTGGCCACAACAATATATTTCAAACTATATTTATTCCTCCTAACCTGAGACCTGAAGTAAACAAACATTCCCATATCACTACGCGAATGACCTAGGCCCTAGTATATGATTGCTGTAACACTAGTGCAATATTTTTAACAGGCACAACCATGTATAGTCAGTTCCATAACAAAGTAGGTCACAACAAATTTTTGGGTTTTTTAATACTTTTTAGATTTTCTGTCTTATGTTTAACATAATGTAGGCCGGACTCAGCAAATTTCATAAATAGACGAGAAGAACTCAACACTCACAAATGTCACTTAACACTGCCAAGATAAATTGTCGACTGACCATTGCTGACTTAACATTAACATGTGATAAGAACTGTACCATGAGGGTCCTCATTGCCTAGTCAGGAGTTTGTTGGTGTTAAAATAGCGCTTGTAAATGAAGGGATGATTTTAGTTGTGATAATTTTCTAATGTTATTTAAAAACAAGTTTAATACAAAACAGTGGACTATTTATAGAAAGTCCGTTCAGTAACAAATCAGATCGTAGACTTTCAAGTGGCTTTTTTTACATCAGGTCCCAGCTTAAGATGAATCAAAAATATTATTTTTTATTCAAGCCATATATTTTCCACTGCTGGCTTGCTAGGCCTGTTGTAGCTTCATATGACTTATAATCTATGTTAAGACTAGGATAGGCACAAAACCCAGTCCCCGACCGTTAATTCATAGCTGTGAAAGGGTAAACCCACATTACACTAATGATACATTTTTCGGCCATGCTGGGAATCAAACTCGGGATCCTTAGCTCAGTAGATAGACAAGCTACTGTAACAATACAATGCCTTGTATTGCACAATTACTCCCCACCTAACCTAATATCACTAATAAAATTGCCAAGATACGTACTACCCACCCCCAGAAATAACCTCCAAAAAAACCTATAATAGTATTCTTCTCTATTATAGCCCTATCTAGCCCCAACCATTATTCAAAGCAAACATTCAGAAAAATCCATTATAAACAGTGAAGTTAAGTAACTGTTCAAACGTACCTTCGTCCAGATTCCCTGGCTACGCCGCTGGCGAGTCAAACGCACTAATAAACAAGAGTTGGGCAACAACATCTCGAAGAACGGCTACGGTCTACTCCACCCGATCATTGGAAATAAACTAGCCGATGTTTACTTGACCTCCCTCTGCCAAATCAACTGACCCTGGTTTGCCGTCTGGCGGAGGGATATGAAAATGCCACGCCGAACTTTCAAGCTTGCACATTGGTAGAGAAATAGAATACTGCCGAGCTACAACGACGCGTCCAATCAGCGGCTGGGAAAACCTACCAAGTTGTGTCAGAATGACGTAATGGACTATTTGGGCGTAACTGAGTTGGAAGTGTAAACCCCTCCCCTTTGTATCCGTGTTTCTAGGCTCATTATAAAGAGGTTGGTAAATTGTATACGAATGGTCACTCACTTTTAGCCATCACTGCTCGTCGGTTAGGGGTAGGGAGCAGGATGCGTGCTTATTTGTAAAAATGTAACAAAAATACGAAGGTTCACTTTAGTCATCACTGCTCATCGGTCAGGGGTAGGGAGCAGGATGCATATTTTCTTGTAAAAATGTAATGGTAATGTAAAGTTCACATTGGCTATCACTGCTCGTCAGTCAGATGTAGGAAGCAGGATAGATTGTTTTTTTGTAAATATGTAAAGTAAATGTTAACTTCACTTTAACTATCACTACTCGTAAGATTGTTAATTGTAAATATGTAGGATCATTTTTGAAAGTTGTTTTGCCGCAATATAAATGTAACTGTTAGAAAATAACGTTAAATGTAGAATCTAAGAAATGAACTTTATCCTTGTTTATGTTATGTTCGTTTTACAAGAGTTATTTAGGTCACGAAAGAGGGGCCTACATAGATTAGCCGACGTAATATTTAACGTAAATGCTAATTGCGTTAGACTTAGTAATTTTTTGTGTTTTCTTTGATAACCTTATGTTGGGATCAAGTTAATTTAACTTTAAAATATATTTGTAAAATATTGAATTTACGTGAAGTTTAGTTGAGTTCGGTATGTCATGAGAACATAGGTAAAATTTGTTGTTAATTTATTCTTTGAAAGACCTTAAGTCCTGTTTTTTGGTTATGAGCAACCAGTAACAACGTTATGTTTGAAGGACCTTAAGTCCGACGCAAATATATCAATGTTTTCTTTCAGAATAGTAGCTATAGGATATTTTAAAAATAAGGCCGTCTTTTCCGTGTTTGTTAATGTTTTTGGCAATAAAAGAATATTGTGTTATAAACCTTTTCTATTTACTGTTGATATTTTCCTTGTATTGTTTCATCCTCTCTATCCTATAGTTTAGGGGCCTTGTCTATAGGATTGGCTGAGGGTGTAATACTACTGACTGATCTAAGGTGTTGAATTTATCTAAAACACTCATGAAAATTTAATAAATTATCCTGCTTTAAAATTCAGGCATTATTAAAATATTCACAATTTTATTTGAGCTATTCATAATATTGAACAAGGTTTTTTAACTACTCATTAAAAACATAAATAAGAGGTGGCACACTAGACTAGTTCAAAATTTGGCTAGTCCTCAAGTGGCACACTGGTCGAAAAAGTTTCATCAGCACTGGTATAGGGCATAATTTGTACCCATAGCTATGTATGCAGCAGAAACCTAGACATTGAATTTAAGATTAGAAATAAAGATGTTTGGGCTATATGAGATAGTAGAGGATGCAAGGGCGAATAGGTCATGGTCATGTTGGAGCAGATGAGATAGTAAAGGATGCAAGAGTGAGATATTTTGGTCATATTAATAGGATGTTGGCTCATACGAGATAATAGAGGAAGTAGGAGGGATGGTATGGTTATGTCATGAGTAAGGAAATGTAAATAATCCTAAGGAAAATGTTGGAGTTGAAGTGTGGAGGAATAAGACTGCAAGGGAGCCCAAGGGAGAGATGGGAGGAGCAGATAAAAGTAAGTGAGAGAGGTAGAAGAGAAGAATGAATTAGAGTAAAGGGAGGAAGATTGGTTTAAGGACAGAGGAAGATGTAGGCATTTTACTAAACTGGCCAGACCATAGGATGGAGACTGTTCATGGTGATGAAGATATTAAATATCTATGGTTGCCCTCGTTGGATCAAATGGGTCACCTTTTATGTTTTTATTTTAATCTGTGCACAGATATCTTGTCTTGCCTGGGGCATGGTTCTGCGTGTTGATGTCCAGGTTTCAAATTATTTAAGAAGACTTGATTATAAATATAAAATAGTCAAAACTAGATGTTTTGTGGACCTATATGATTTTCAAATGATCTCTTAATATCAAGAAATATTTAATCATTACATGTATGCCAAAAGATGATTCGAGGAGACGTCTGTAATACCACCTTGAAGTGCAGCAATAGCAATTTACATAATTACCAGCAAGTTTAACTTGTGAAATGAGGGCTGAGCATATTTTATAAGGGTCTGCCACCCCATCGCCAGGAATCCACAGCCCTCCTTGAAGGTCACTTACAGCAATGAGAGGACACAGATCCAGCGCTTCCAACGGAGTGACCAGTTCACAATCAATGTTCCAAGACCTAGCAACACGGTTACAAATTGTATTTTCTTCTGTTTGACAGAGGTCATATAGAAACATGAATGTGTTGTGTGGATGAGATTCACTACTAAAAAGAAGTTATTTTTAGAATCATGTCTTACGGTACTACCCATTCAGGTTATTAACTTATGTACTAATAATTATGCTAATGGGTTAGGGATGAGAAAGGTTGCATTTAGAGAAAGTGTACCCAGACTTGGATGGATAGAGAGTGAAAACCAATTAGGAAGAGCCAGCCAAATTTAGTATAACCAACCGCTATTTAAACCTTGATTCTCTTGTCATTGGCAGTGCAGTCAATTGCAAGAGTTACACCTAACACCATTCAACCACCGAAGATGGTCTAGTTGAGTTAAATTCTAGGTCCTTATAGACTGTGACTGATGTGAGAACAAGAGATCAAGACAAACATGGGTAGCCCATTGTTAGATTAATATCATCATTATCATCATCATCATCATCATCATCATCATCATCATTATTAGCACCGCGTCTTACTACCCGTTCGGGTTATACGCACTTACGCTAATGTGTAATGGTAGGGTGATTGTGAGATGAAATGGAGAACCTACAGTTTAATGTGGAATCCGAACCACGGTGGAGGCCTGGCATTCCCCACATTCACAAGATGTCTTGTCAGAGGTGAAGAAAGGGTTTGGTAATCAGATAAATCTGTGCCGGGACCTGGGATTGAACCCCGGCCGCCAGCACATAAGTTTGACACCTTACCCCTAGACCGCCAGGTCACCCCAATGTTAGAGCATTGTTTCTAAAGTCATGGGTATTTATTTCAATTCCTGTGTCCAAATATCATTTTTTAATTAGTCATCTATTAAATTTAATTGAAAAATGTACACCTGTGCATGGCTATAGCTATACCAGAGATTATCATAATGTTGATCAATTTGTAATAACTTACTTTATTTTAAATGTAGTTTTTATTTTATTTTGAGGACCAGTGAAAGGATAGTCACTTAGATAACAAAATCAAAATTTCAAGAAATGTCCACTAGTTGTGATTTTTTCCTTTCTTTTAGAGACACAACTTTAAAACGTTTCCATTAAATTTAAATGTGCATAATGTAGCCTATAGCTATAATTTACTGTCAAAATTATGCACCCATAGTCAGCCATGATCAGATATAATTTAATAATAGCTTAGTTGCCTTACACAGCTTGCGCTTTCATTCTTTTGAAGACAGTGAGGCGGTCCTTGGTGCGAGCGACACACAAACTCCCACACTGCTTCCAGCCTGTGTCTAAGCCCTGAGCCTCCATATCTTTGTACAGTTGGATGCTGTACTGAGCTAGTTTTACTTGGGACAGTGACGGCTTGAAAGCCCCCACCAGGCCTGACAGGTGCCATGTTGTCCCTTCTCCACATCTAGGACCAGCCCAAGTACAATAAAAGGTTAAAAACAGGTCTCATATTTAGTTTGTTATTTTTGTTAGCTTGTAAATTCTCACCTTTATTTAGGAAAATATACTTTACTGTAGTATTACGCTTCAATATTCATTTACCTTTTACATGTAAAAAATAATTCACTATCAGGTTGTAATATTAAAGATTTTTTTTTAACCATGTCTTACTTCCCATCTGTCCTATGAGTATTTTTAATGGTGCTAGTAGGGTCGGCATGAATTATTATTATTATCATCATCATTATTATTATTATTATTATTAGCACCGCGTCTTACTACCCGTTCGGGTTATACGCACTTATGCTAATGTGTAATGGTAGGGTGATTGTGAGATGAAATGAAGGACCTACAGTTTAACGTGGAATCCAAACCATGGTGGAGGCCTGGCATTCCCCGCATTCACAAGATGTCTTGTCAGAGGGGAAGGAAGGGTTTGGTGATCAGATAAATCTTTGTCGGGACCGAGGATTGAACCCCGGCCGCCAGCATAGAAGTCTGACACCTTACCCCTAGACCACCAGGTCACCCGGTTGGCATGAAGAAGGTAGGATTTAGTGGAAATGTACCTGCATTTGCCCAGAGGGAGATTAGGAAATAATTTAGAAAACACTACCCAAAGTACACCCAGCCAGGATTCCAACCTCGACCTCCCTGTCATATGCAAACCAGACTAGACAAAGTTGTGTGTTCAACAAAATTGGTTCTATAATCTAGCTAAAGAGGATTATGAGGATAAAATTTAAGTAAACAGATTGCCTCTGCCCCCACATGTGCATTTATTTTATAAGTTTTAAGCATGAACTGATTTCTGATTGATACTGTAGCTCAGGCTACCAGTACCGGTAGTTTATTCTCAATGAGCTATCAACCTAACAAAAGCTTTTTATGAAGGAATATAACTTAACAAAGATAAAACACTTCATAGATATTATTATGGGTCCATGTTTACCAACATGTAGCCAGTGAACAATTTGAATGAACCAATAGCAATGACTTATTCTTTTATGGTTTTGGACCCACATCAAATACAGACCAAGAGGCTGCCATATGCTGGCAAAGATAGTCCCAGATTATGTGAATATAGAGGATGTCATGTGGTCAGCACAGCAAGTATTCCGGCCATTAATTTCAGTTTTATATACTGGAGCTGCCACTTTTCCCAATCATGTAGTTCCTAATTTGTCCTCACAAGGCTGAGTCTGACCCCGTTACAAACCCAATGCTTCACAGAAAGATGTGTAGGCACCAGGGATCGAACCCGGGGTTTCCGGATTCGTAGGCAGGAGCTAAAAATCACTATCATTGTCATAAAAAGTGTATTCGGAAATTATAAGTAAATTTGAAAATATATAAACAGCGATCATACCTGCCTTGATCCAACAATACTGTATGAGGTCCCCAACCCAATTGAGTGAGGTGATACGCAACCGATGCACCCACAACTCCTCCGCCACATATAACAACTTTCGTTTTATCTGGCAAAGATTCGTTATCCAAGGTACTACTAGTTTCCAATGAAGACATAAAAGCCGGGGCAGAACTCGTTGACAGAGGCCTCCCATCTTTAACTAGAATACCACAATGTGACTCAAGCCGTACTGTCCATAATTTAGAGAATAATGAAAAGTCTATTTTTCTAGCTACTCCGACAGATGGTTTTATCATATTAGACGCTATTATGATAATTGTGGTGAGCAATGTGAGGTTATGTTAGGGAATTTTATAAATAACCATTAAGAAAAATTTAACAGTACGCCATTTTGCAACTAAATCAGTGTAGAGCCGGGCTTAAAGAAACACTTCTCTCCTTTTAAAAATTTCTCTATGCTCAATAAATAAATATAAAATCAAATTAGTTTGTAGTCAGTAAAATACGTAAAATATATAGATATAAAATAACTAATTGATATTAATAATATTACGAAATTATCTTTTTAGTTTTAACAGTATTTTATTTGTCAGTTCGAGCAATACCAAAGTACCGGTAGTGATAGTTAAATATTTATTAATAAGTATCTTCAACGCATTTGGTTCATGGTTTTGGATATAACCTGGTCAAATTCCTTTATCTAAAAGATATATAAAAAAAGGGGGGGGGGGATATTAGGAAAGAATCACACTATACCCTGACTCTGGTTGGAAGAACAGTTTAGAAAATTTCAACATATTTTATTGTAGAAAACATGGATTTATGTAGGCCTATATTTACCAGTATGGCATTAGGAACTCGAAAGTGCATTACCACACTCACAAAAGCACACAACCTATCTCTATCCTGAGCCAATTCTATCCAGTCTATCTCATTATACCCTATATCTCTCAGGTTTATCCAAAAGTTATCATCCCGTCTGGGTCTTTCAAGTGATCTATTCCCTTTCGGTTTGGCAATAACTTTAAGCCAGTGACTTTGTCATGACTATATTAAAATTATTTTAGTAACTACTAGATTGGGCATTACTGTTCTTCCTATCTAACTCAGAGTAGATATAGTTTGGCACATCAATTAAGGAAAACTTAGCATAAATGTATTGTTAATTCAAATGTTCAACATCCACATAAAAATGTTGGTAGGTTACTACGGGTGGGCACCATTACATCGCATGTCCATTACATCGCGTTTTAGGAACAAATACATTGCAGGTCCATCACGTCGCATTTCCCCCACCTATCTATACACAGCTAACCCTACTCTGACGTAAAACCAATAGGATTGAAGGGGCGTATATATACAATTACATCGCATTTCCATTACGTCGCATTTCCCCCACCTCTCTATACTCAGCTAACCCTACTCTAACGTACAACCAATAGGATTGAAGGGGCGTATATATACAATTGTTATTATTAGCACACCGTATTACTACCCGTTCGGTTTATACGCACTTACGCTAATGTGTAATGGTAGGGGGTGATTGTGAGATGAAATGGAGGACCTACAGTTTAACGTGGAATCCAAACCACGGTGGAGGCCTAGCATTCCCCACATTCACAAGATGTCTTGTCAGAGGTGAAGGAAGAGTTTGGTAATCAGATAAATCTGTGCCAAGACCAAGGATTGAACCCCGGACCCCCAACACAGAAGTCCGACACCTTACCCCTAGACCACCAGGTCACCTATATACAATTACATCGCATTACAAATGCATCACATGTCCATTACATCGCGTTTTTGAACAAATACATTGCAGGTCCAACGCGTCGCATTTCTCCACACCTCTACACAGCTAACCATATTGACCAACACGATCCCAACAAGTTGGGTTACAATATAAACGCACCCAACTTGTTGGGGATGTTGGCCAACATGTTGGTGTTGGGTGAGCTGGTCAAAGCCAACAAGTTGTGTTGGGTTGTGTTGGATCATTTGTTAGAGATAATAAACGACCAACCCAATATGTTGGCTGAGTTGGGAGGTTCTGCGCACGCGCTATCGAGTTGAATGTATGTCTAACCTAATAAACTTTGCCAACAAGGGAAGTCAGACACATTACCCTTTCAATCAAACCTACCTTCATAGTGAGAGTGAAGCCTCGTTTATTATGTAACAAGTTGGATCCAACATGTTGGAAGACAAGACACGTAGAAAAGTAAGTTGTGTTTATTCTAGCCAGCTTGTTGGACCAACATCCTGGTTCCTCCACCTTTTTTAATCAGTCTACACACATCTAGCCATGGATAACGACGTATTACTTGCCGTTTCTTTATTTATTGTGATGACAGGAAGTGTACTCTTGCAGAAGAACCAAAACTTAAGAAATGGTAGGGCGTTCCAAGTTTTTTTTTGCTAGACGTCGAATTAAAGGTGTGTAAATGGTAATAATGAGTTACCTACATTTGTAAAGTGGAGTTGATAGCTTTGTACACATGAAGCATTACAAAGAACCAAATACTTTTGATATAAATCAATTAAAAATCTAGTAGCCGAAGCTATTATTATTTATTCTTTTTAGTGAGGAATTTTCCATCTCCATCAATTCTGAAAATTGAAGAATGACACCTGAACACGGGTCCCGGGTTCAATTCCCGTGTCCAGCTGTAATTTTTTTATTTTCAGAATTTAAATCCATTAGTTTAACTGTATTAGCCTTGTTCCATTACATGATCACAAAATTATGCTAGCCCTGATCTTAAAAGTTAAACTAATCCGAAAATAAAACACATGCTTCAACAAGGTTAGACACTCATTCAACTCTATAGCGCATGCGCAGAACCTCCCAACTCAGCCAACATGTTGGGTTGGTCGTTTATTATCTCTAACAAATGATCCAACACAACCCAACCCAGCCCAACTTGTTGGCTCTGACCAGCTCGCCCAACACCAACATGTTGGCCAACATCCCCAACAAGTTGGGAGTGCGTTTATATTGTAACACAACTTGTTAGGATCGTTATGGTTAGCTGTGTGTAGAGAAGTGGAGAAATGCGACGTGTTGGACCTGCAAAGTATTTGTTCAAAAACGCGATGTAATGGACATGCGATGTAATTGTATATATACGCCCCTTCAATCCTATTGGTTGTACGTCAGAGTAGGGTTAGCTGGGTATAGAGGTGGGGGAAATGCGACGTAATGGACATGCGATGTAATGGACTTGCGATGTAATTGTATATATACGCCCCTTCAATCCTATTGGTTGTACGTCAAAGTAGGGTTAGCTGTGTATATATAGGTGGGGGAAATGCGACGTGATGGACCTGCAATGTATTTGTTCCTAAAACGTGATGTAATGGACATGCGATGTAATGGACTTGCGATGTAATGGTATACACCCGGTTACTACTGGTATTTCTATTATTTATTTATTTTGCATCGCATCTTACTGCCCATTTGGGTTATAAGCTTATGTAATAATTATGCTAATGGTTTATAGAGATTAGGAAGGCTATTTTTAGAGGATATGTACCCGAATTTGTGTGGAGAGTAGAAAAAAAAAATATATATATATATATATTTGATTTCTTAAGTAAAATATTCTGGACCATATACCCAAAAAAGATATTTTATTTTTTAGTGTTTTCTTTAATTGTGGTTTTAAATAATGTGAAAATCATTAATAATACTTTCAGAAGTTTGAACTTCCTAAACACACATACTCAAGTGTGTCACTGGAAATGCCAGTTCACCAATGCAATGTGTTTTTTCAAATGGGGAGTAAATTGGGGCAATGACTATATCAATCCTTGGCAGTGAGTGGGAAAATGTATGCTAGGGATGGAAAATGAAGGTAATTAAAATGTATTGCTTAGCAAAGATACAAGAAAATTTCTTGTAGGGCAAGTCAAGAAATAGTCGAAAATATTGGTATGTTTCGAACCAAGAAATATGATAGTGTGGCAGTGATGGAAGGGATTAAATAAAGCAGAACATTTGTTTTCAAGAAGGTAGGTTACTCAAACAAAAAAATAATTTTGATTTGTCAGTTGATAACCCTCAGAACTTATCATACACTTCTTGTTAATTCACCCTTTACATAAGAGGTTCAGTTATTCTAATTACAGCAAACTCTTGTTTCCAAAACTACACTGTATGTATCTCCAAAGGTATACGATTAGTTTTATTAATTATAAAATATATTATATCGGTCTTAGACCTATATACAAGTTAACAAAGATTTTTAAGTGATGTCATTTACTTCTTTAAGACTTTCTTTTCTTCTGTACCAGATTTGTTTAGCTTACCATTAAAGTTTTATTAAAATTGAGAACCATTTATACTTTTCAAGCCAGCAGGCAACTAGTTCCTTTTTTTTAATGAAGAGCTGGAAGGAGTATGTTGGCTAGACCATGGCCCCAAAAGGGGCATGTGGCTGGTGAAAGTTTGAGTAACATTGCAACAGGGGAATTAAAGTGAGACATAGTAAATAATTGATCATCTCCGAGTTATATTTATTTAAAAAAAGCACATTAAATATATCACTCTGGACTACATGCATGTATTTTTATTAGCACCACACCTTATGGCCTTTTTGGGTTAGCAGCATATGTACTAATTATACTAATGTGTTAGGAAAGAGGGATTGTATCCACATATGTATAAAAAGAGAATGGAATTTAGGAAAAACCAACCTAGGCACACCCCACTGAGGTTCAAACCTTGATTTCCACATAATCTGCAAATCAGTCTAAATAGATCACTACCTTAGAGCATTCGACCACCAAAATGGGTTTTATATCAAGCATTAATATATTAATTTAAGTATTGATGATCTAGTTTATATTTTTAATTCTTATACTAGCAACAAAAGATAATAATTCATCAAATACAATACATCACAGTACAATCAGGGTGAGTTAGAAGGACATATTTTGTGGCAATAGATAGTAAGGGTCTTTCAAGAAAAAGTGTATATGAAAATATTTATTAATCTCATTAGTTTCAGAGACACAAGTTTGACTGTTGCACATGTTATCTTTCCCTTCCCTGATGTGCGAGCAGTATCCTGAATGACCCAGTTATCAACTGAAGGCTGTGGAGGTGTTTTTTTTTATGAAAGTTATAAAAATGCCGCAAATCTTTACACACGTTGAATACACCGATATGGTGTATGTGTATGTTTTTTGCAATGGAAGTGCCCTAGCTGTTGTTGCAGAATACGACGCAGCTTTCCTAACAAAGAATTCCCAATCGGAAAGTATTCAACAAAGTATTCAAAAATTTGCATATTAGGCTTAACGGTGTACTTCCTAGTGCTTATTTTTCATCAGATCGTGCAGGTCAAGATCTGAATAAAGAAGAAAACACTATACAGATGGTAGAGCGCAGCCCTGTTACAAGTATACAATGAATTAGTTGGCATGTCTGTTTCGAAACAAGAGTAAGTCAAACATTACATGGGTTTGGCTTCCATCCTTATCACTTTTAGTGTGTCCGACATCTGCACCTAGCAGATTCTGCACTGTGACTCAAATTTTGTCCTTGGATAAAGAGTAATCGCCAATTAATACAAACATATTGTTTACTGATGTGAATAAAATCTGCATGCAACTCTAGTAACTCATTTCCAACAGTTTTATGCAGTAAATGTGTGGTGCGGTGTTATTGACTGGTCCTATTATCATTGATAATCGTATAAGGCACACACTAATGAGACTAGTTTCATGAAATCAGTTTCACAGCTGCAAAGAAACTATTCAGTTTCAGTCAAGATGTCAGATGATGAGGATGTGTTTGTACTTTGGTGGTGGTTTCGAATTTAAAAAAAGGAAGCTACGGTACTGGGTTCATCCTCTTATATCTGATAGGAGACACTGCAGTTATATAGTAGCCAAAGAATTGTGTGCAGACCCTGATTAATTTAGTGTTTTTTAAAGAATGAGTAAATCTATTTTCAAGCACTTGGTGTCTAAAGTCAGCCCTCAAATAACAAAGGACACTAACTACAGGAAGGCATTAGGAGCAGAAGTAAAACTCACAATAATATTGAGGTAAGTTGACTTTTTTATTTCGAATAAAACATTAAAAAAGTAAGTAACTACATATTATATCATAGGTTATATAGTTATGCAAGGTCTTCATAGATAATCTCAGTCCTTCCACTGGGAACGGGCTGAGTTTCAGGACGAATTTCTTCGCATGGAGTGTAATATGACGTTGATGATTGTGTAGCCCACAAAGAAAGTGTGTTAACTGATTGTGGAGTTGAGGGATTAAATCGAAGAATTTTATCAGTCAACTTACACACTTGGTGCCCGAATGTCCTGGATTGGGGATTGCTCATGCGTTCTAAATCTGGAAGCAGGTTTAGTTAAAAATTGTGTATAGGATTATCTTGACTACACTTCAATTTGATGTAATTTATGACATATTGGACAGCGTCAACCCTTTCCCTTTTATTTTTTCTGTGGAGGTTTAATGTAACTTTGTGTGAATTATGGGTTGGTCTGTGTGTTTCTTCTATCTGTAGACAAAGGTTCCCCACCCTCGGAATTTTGAGTAGACACTTCATTATGCGTCTTATTTCTAAATTCTTCATTTCCAAATTTGTCTGTGATAGCAGTAGAATGTTCTCCATCCGATTCACATCGCTCAATGTTAGTTGGCGATGCAAGGTTGCCAGGTAATGATTTTTCTGTCTTAATATTCACGTATGGTTTTAAAAATTGCATGTTCTCTTGAAGGTCATATTTGATATTTCTTCTTTCTTGGCCCGGATCCAGAAAGTGGCTTCTTCAAATTACGTATGAAAACTATTCACAAGTTTCTCCATGGTTTATTTGCAGTTCTCCATTGAAACATGAAAAAGAAACTAATGTATTTAGTTTGTTTAATTTATTTATTGAATGTATTTATATTTAATGTAACTAATTAATTAATATATTAATTCCAGATATTTGGCTACAGGCAGCAGTTTCAGAAGTTTGGCTCATCAATTCATGAGGGGAGATACAACAATAGGTATGGTAAATGCTGACACAACAGAAGCTATATGAAAGAATATTGCAGACCGTTACGAGCAACTTTGGAGTTTACCTCACTGTGTTGGATCAATAGACGGAAAATATGTCATGATAAAAAAATGTAAGAAAAGTGGATCAATAAATTTTAATTACAAGGGTTACTTTTCTGTCCAACTTATGGCTAGTGCCGATGCAGATGGTTGATTTATTACTATTGATGTTGGGGATCTTGGAAGAAATGGTGATGGGGGCGTATTTCATTCTTCTTATTTAGGTTGCTGGCTAGATGCAGGGGGTCTTAATTTACCATGACCAGAGTTGCTATCACGTGATGAAAACAAAAAAGATTTTCCTTATTTCTTTCGCGCAGATGAAGCAATTCCTATTAAACCTACTATCATGCGCCCATTTCTCAAAAGTACTCTCACAAATAGATAAAGATTTTTCAACTATAGGTTGAAGTCTTAAATCTATAGTGTGTGCTTTTGGCATGCTCACATCCAAGTTTCGTATATTTGAAACACCTATATCTTGTTCTGAGAACACAATGATATGCATAGTAAAATGTGCATGTGTTCTATATCATTACATTCGCTGGTCTGAAGGGAAAATGTATACACCTAAAAGTTCTACACCTATGGTTCAATACATCCAGATTCAACATTTTGACAATGAAAATCACAATTTAAATTTAACAACTGCAAGAAGTATTAGAGAGTGCCTTTGTGATTACTTTTTAAAGTTGGGTATCACTATACCGTCACACTGGGCTTATACAGTACAAGGTGGTGAGTGATTACTGATGCACAGAAAACCCCTAAGATGTATATTAAATTAGAAAATAAAGGTTTCTTAAATAGAGGAACTTATGTACTTATTTTAGACTGGCCTCAAACAATAGTGTATTTTAGAAAATTATTTGTAACTAGTAACAACAAGAAAGAACAAAGAGAATAGATATAAGAAAATAGCATCGCCACCCCAAAGGGCCTAACTGGTCAGGATTCCTTGCAACAAGAAAGAACAAAGAGAATAGATATAAGAAAATAGCGTCGCCACCCCCCTTCCGAAGGGCCTAACTGGTCGGGATGCCTTGCCGGGAAGGATATGGCTGGCGGCAAAATATGTGTGTGTTCGTAATTTATAGAAGGCTTTAAGAGTTTATATAGCACTACTAATTACTACAAAATGTGATGTTATAAAGAAGTTACAAAAAAGATATAAAAGACTTTATTTAGGAGTTCATGACAAAATTGGTTATGGTAGGAAACGCTTAGCCGATTGCCTGACTGACAGACTCGGCGGTCCGACATAGATACTGACCGCGGTACTTTGGGCACTACTGATCTCCAGCATAAGTTCTCGATAACCTGGCGTTCTATCCTATGCAACCCCAAAACGGGCAGTGACCCCTTTAAATGTATGTTATTTTGTCAGTCCAGATAACTCTAAAATAGAACCATTTATACTCCAAAATGGCCTGGTGGCCAAGAACAAAATTGACACAATATTTTGAGTTGTCAGCTCTTTCTTCCTATTGTTTACTAACTAATCATAACAAGCTAGCTAGACCGGCTCTGTCACTGCAACTTTTAACACTTATAATGTTAATATAAGCAAACACTTCAATTTAGGACAGGGCAATTACAATAATATAATAAAAATAAAAATTACCTACCCATACTTTCTACTTCCTTTGCAAAAATTTCTCAGGCAGCATTAGTTTTGTCCCTGTTGCTGTACTCCTACAAATTGTAATCGTACAAGCACGGATGTTTTTCAACAGCTTCTACCGATTTATTGTTATAAATGGTGTCTTATTTGGGCATTGTCAAGGAATAACATGTGCACACTGCTGGTTTTGGCTGTAGTTCAAACAAAACTATCCTTCCTGAAATCATTCTGGTGAGTTTCATAAAACCACAGTTGCACAATCATTTGAAACTATAGTTGCATGAAACTCTATGTGCACATCTTTCTGTTTTAACATTGAATAGTTACATGAAACTTAAGTTTCACGTTTAATAAAACTGGGTTCATGAAACTAATTTTGTTGGTGTGCACTTTCGAAGGATATCCCTTTGGTGACATGGCTGAAAATAGATGATCAGAATGACGTAGCTCAGCCACATCATACTCACGCAGTGACTCAATAACATAAGCGAAACTATCCCTGAGCAATGTATATATAATTTAGCATTGCATCTTACTACCCGTTCGGGTTATACGCTTTAAGTACTAATCACGCTAATGGATTAGGATTTGGGTAGGTTGAATTAGAGGAAGGGAACCCGCATTCGTGTGGAGGGCTAGTGGGAAACCATTTAGGAAAAACCACCCCCAGTTCACCCAACCGAGATTTGAACCTCAATCTCCCCATCCTCAGCAATAGAGCTCAACACGACTAGCGCGTTAGCCAACTACGCCACCGAGGCGGGTCCCTGAGCAATGGATTAACAGATGGTGGTCCGATTCATTGGTTGCCACACTCTCCAGATTTCACTCCCTTAGATAATTGTTTATGAGGATGATTGAAAACTGAAGTTTACCAAACAACGCTTAATATCCAAAAAGAATTGATTGCTCCCATTATGAATGCTGCTACTCGTATGTAAGAGAATGGCACCCTACACTCTGATAATCGACACACGATTTTAAGACACAAGTTGTAAAGTGTACCTATTGACATTTACAGTCCAATTTTTAAGCGAACATGTAACATTCATGTTCAATTCATAAAGGTGTATCTCCATAACTATTGAGAGTAATAAACATGTTCATAAACACTTTTTTTACAATGACCCATACTATAGTCTCTCAAAATATTTCCCTTTTCTTCTGCCTCATCTTGTATAGTTAACTAAAGAACATTTTGAAAAATATCTCATTAAAAGTTACCAAAACTAGGATCAGTATAAACATTAATGATAGTTGCTTTGGTTCCAAAGGAATAGTGATAAATGCATTTTATTCTCATCACCAAATGCAACACAATCGATTCAACTCAATAGCGACAAAGTTCATAAGTACCTCTTAATATAGTCGCAGTAATATTAACATCACTGTCACTAGTCTATCCAACACTTGTGCAACTGTCCCAAGCTTTAGCATTTACCATTTTCAATACAGACTTGAGCGACTGGCCAGGACCGCACTCAAATGTTTTAGGGAATCTTTCCCCAACTGACCGCTCATAAATAGCGTGCAAAGTTTGCTCCCATTTTACAGGTTTCCAGATTTGCCGAGGAAGTTGTCGAGCAATGTGGTCACTATTACGGTATCTCTTTCCATCCAAGTTTGAGTGAACGGATATGACAGGATCATCAATGTTGGCCTTCCTCAGAGCCTTCATGAACACAGGAACGGCAGGTCTCATGAGGTTGCTATGGAAAGCGCCAGACACAGGCAATGACTTCACACGCTTCAATTTGAACTTAGCAATGTTGGTCTCGATGAATTTTAAAGCCTATGCAGAAAAAAAGGAGATAAATGTTATTTTAAAGCTACCAATTGAGTTATCTTAACAAATTTGATAACAATGTATTTTCGATCAACCTTCAGCCAATGACCAAGAGATCAAGAGATTAAAAAAATAACAATAAATTATCTTTTTTAAGAACCACATCTTACTATCCACTTGGTATGTATGCCTATGCACTAATTATGCTAAGTGATTAGAGATTACGAAGGTTGAATTTAAAGGTAGTATACCCGCATTTGCGTGGAGAAAGACCCTCAGTGCATCCAACCTGGATCGAACTCTTATCTACCCGTCATCGGCAGTCTAGTCTATTGTGAAAATGACGCCTTAAGCCATGCGAAGCAGGTATCATTATCACCATGTATTAACGTGAATAAATAGTATAGATTCGACCCACTTTGGTGGCCACATGGTCTAAGGTGCTACTCTTCCAGTAGACTGTACTGCCAATGAAGAGGAGATTGGGTATATAGAAGGTTTTTTTCTCTTTCAAAAATAGTTTTCCACTCTCCCTCCATGCAAATGTGGGTACACTTTCTTTAAATATAACCTGCCTAATCCATAAAACCATTAGCATAATTAGTACATAAGGGTATAAGCAAGTGTACCTACATTTGCATGGAGGGTATAACTACAAAATTAACTTCAGCTGTGTATGGATTTGACCTTGACTTAGATTCCATTTCTTGGTGCTAAAGTCATGTATTTAGTGAGTAAATAAGATACTTTCATTTAAATATTTTGTAAATCATATCCTGATAAATTCTCTCTCTCTCTCGTGTGTGTATGAGAGAGAGAGAATTTATCAGGATATGATTTACAAAATATTTAAATCCAAGCATCTTATTTACTCACTAAATCCATGACTTTAGCACTAAGAATTGGAATCTAGAGTTGAATAGGTCACATCCACACACAGCTGAAGTTAATTTTGTAGTTATACACAATATAAAAACAGGGCCAAAGAATTTGAGAAATTGCAAATAATAGAGAAAATCTTTTAAAAGCATACTGAATCAACTTAATTTTTGGAATGGCACACAAATAAAATAAAATGAAATAAAATAATTTGAAAGCTATTTTTTCAAGTTTGAAGATGGCCTCACCTCTATGTGACCTGCAATGACCTTGCAGTGAGGATACAGGTAATTGGCCACGGCACATTCCGGGTCTTCTATACCTCGTTCCTTACACCACTCCCGGGCCTGTAAACAGGCGTAGCCTAGCTGGGAATCCGGGCCATACCAGACAGTCATCATGCCACCAGGAGAAACCTCTGAGGCTAATTGCATAGCCTCTGCTCGCACATTTACTAGCCTCACAGCTAACAACAAAACAAATGTGTCGGTGAACCCAAATATCAAGAGTATTCACACCAATAGAGAAACTAAAGGAAATATACCCCCATTTGTGTGGAAGGAGAACAAGAAATAATATAGGAAGCATTACCCTGAGAGTACATGACCAAGATTCAAACCCTGAACTCCTCCTCACTGGCAGACCTATTTATTACAAGAGTGAGGTCTACGACCGGTGTTTTTAAAGCTGTGCTATGTCCATGGATGTGTGGCATATCACCATTTTATTGAGAGAAAAATATTTTTTGTTAGTTGTATGATAAAGCGTAGGACTACAATAGTAGGGTTTCCAGATGTCCCGGTTTTCCGGGACTATCCCACGTTTAGATGATAGTCCCAATGTCCCGAAAGACCACTTTGAGACACACGATTGTCCCTGTTTTAAAATTTATTGTTTTATACTTTACCGGAGGCAACATTTTATTGCAAATAGAGCTTATGAGTAAACTTTTAACTTTTGCTTGTCTTTTTTTTTAATTACTAATGCTGCCGTTTTCTTTTTCGTAATATTTAAAAAGCATTTATTTTATGTGTCGAAAAAAATAAAAATATTTTTGTATCGGTTTATCCTAGCAAAAATATAGCAACCCTACCCAATACATATAGCTTATAGCATCAGCCCTATGTTGAATTTTTACCAACCTCTTTCAAATTGGAGTGCCCCAGCGAATACCAATGCAGATATTTCCCCAACACTGAAACCCGCGGTTGCCACACAGTTTTCCACAGCTGAGGGCCTCTCCTCTTTCAGTTTTTCTACAGCTGCCAGAGAACATACTAGTACAGCTGGTTGGCAGAACTCGGTCCTATCCAATTGTTCTTTCGGCCCTTTTAAGCACAGCTGCATAAGATTATACCCCAATATTTCACTAGCAGCTTCAAACAAATCACGTGCTATGGGAAATTTAACAAGATCTTGTCCCATACCAACGAACTGCGTTCCTTGGCCGGGGAACAATATTATAGAAGTCTCTCGTGGATCAACTTTAGGTCTTACAGAACGCAACGCTTGATCTCTGAAAACATTCGGTAATGCATTTTCTGGGTAGGGTAAAGTTGCCCAATCATGATCTGGGTTGGGAACTGACGAGTTAAGTTCATCTTGCACTGACAATGAATCTAACAATTCTTTAGCATGGCTGGTGTGAACAGATTTTGTTATATTTTTGTCGTCAGTTTCAGACTGTTTACAAAAGTTTCTAACGTTGATAAGATGAGTTTTAGAGCAAACGCTATTTTCTAATAAGTATTTCGTATGGAAACATCTACCGTTGCATACTTTGATAAACTCTCCAAATGTGTTTAAATTTCCTATGAATGCAAGCCTACTCGGCAAGCAAATTATTTTCAGCAACATTTTTCAATTTAAAATTCACATGTAGATTTGCAGACGAGCACAGATTAGTTGAACACATGGATTATAGTATACAGGAAGAAATAAAGATAATAAAAGTGTGTGCTCAAATTATTGTATGATATTTTTCCCTTGCGAGGAGCTGCTAATGGCCTGTCAGGAAACTTTTGCCAGCCAGTTTCGGTGACTCAGTAAATCGTGTGTGTGTGTGTGTGTGTGTATATATATATATATATGATTTTATATATATACCGAATAGCATGGGCATCGTTACCTATAAGTTTTTGGAGGGACATAAATTTTTTTATTGAAAACTAATAT
Organism: Timema californicum; assembly: GCA_902141385.1. NCBI lineage: Eukaryota > Metazoa > Arthropoda > Insecta > Phasmatodea > Timematidae > Timema > Timema californicum. The sequence goes on along the minus strand of CABFOW010002063.1, from coordinate 32,234 downwards.
TATTGCTACCTTGTAAAAGTACATCGTCAGACTAAAATACGTCATGCACGTGAAATCTATTTGAAAAAAAGAAATTAAGTCAAAATCCACAAAACATATTAAATGTATAACAAATCCTGTTTGATAATAAAGAGAAGAAATAAACAGTAACAAAACAATTAACATTGTTATTAGGATGAATATGGTTCAAAAGACAGTTTTCTTAATTTAGAGCCATGATAAAAATGTAGCAGATTACAAAGTTTTTTTTTATTTCAATTGAGTCGATCACCATGTCTCTAATATATCAAAAATTCAATTCAAAAACAAATAAAAAAAGAACACAAAATATTAACATTAGGCTAAAATTGATTCAAAAGTATTTCTCCTTAATTCAGACCTAGATACCAGTGTTGCAGGAACTATCGTAATATCGATTGAGTTCAAGATATCATTGTGAACATGACAGAGGGCTACGTGGTTCAGTCTTTTGAGTCATTGTGGAACGCAAATATGTCTTAAGCCGTCTGAGAGAGCTGAAACTTACCTCTGCCTCACAAGCCGAGCTGGGTAAAACCAAATAAACTCTACATTTGAAAACAAATTGTAGTATTTCACGGAATGTATATCCTATCATTGTTTAGTTGTCGAATCGTTGGGAATTTAATTTTCCCTTTGTAATGAATAAGTTAATTTATTCCACTACACATTTCAACTAACTATAATTTATCATGTGGGTAAATTATTAAATGAAATTATTGAATTATTGGGATAGCGTGTGCCCCCTCCTACCCCCATCCCTCCACCCCGCACGCAACCAATCATGCTAATAGCGTTCCTTTACCAGGTAGCAGGAAACTTTGCAGATACTAGCTAAAATAACAATAACTTCGTACTTAATTTATCATCACTAACTGTATTAAAACTTCTCTATTCTTGCATACTCCTCACGCTTCAATAACATCCATACACCGAGTCATACTCTTTTATTCCTAAGACTCTTAATGTTTTTCTTTTTTACACATTTGTCTAAAACATTTAACCACGTCTTACATAGCCTACCCCTTCCTTTTGATACACATACGCTACCTTCATATATTTTCTTCATCACTTACGCCACAATAATCCTATCAACGTGCCCGAACCAACGCAAGAAGCTTTTTTAGCATTGGCTCATTGGATTCCCTTTCAAACCGCACTCTTTCAATACCTATTTATTAATGGGTTTGTCCATACGAGTTTTCTCACATACATTTCATAGAAATCTCATTCCAACCACTTTCACCTTTCTCTTGTGATTTTCTCGACAAACCCACGCTTCACATCCACAAAACAATATCGGTGTTAGCTCACTTTTAGATACTGGCATATTTGCCTCTTTCGATACTTCTTAATTCTTTGCAATAGTCCACATACAATCAACTATTCTCCGATATGCATGCACCAATGTGTTAACTTCATTATTTATTCTTTAATTTTTACAGAACATTCTGTCCAACTAGAAAAACTCACTCATTTGTTTTAACAGTTTTCATATATACTAAGTTGACAACCAGTTCCTGATCCGTCCTTATCAAAAACTATCACTTTAATTTTAGAGATATTTATGTAAAGATCCATTCTGCCTGTCACAACATTCAAATGATTAAATGCATACTGAAAATCACTGTCATTCTCAACCATTAATACGGCATATTCTACATATATCAGCACTCTCACATTCACATTGTTCATTTGTACACCAACCATTGCCTCACAAACATCTCTTATTCATTTATCGATGAATACATTAAACAATCATGGAGACATAACACAACCTTGTCTAACACCCGGTTCAATACTTACCCAATCGCTCAGTTTCATACACACCTTAACGCACATCTTACTTCCACCATACACCACCATAATTGCAATTACTAGCCATGCACACACCATACTCTCTCAGAACATTTCATGACATACTCATATTACTCGATCATACGCTTTCTCCAGCTCAACAAATACACAATATTATATTTTCTTTCTTACTGTCATACATTTATTAATTAGTCGTTGCCATGCAACCTCTACCTGGCATGAAATCACATTACAAACCCCAAATCTTGTCCGAAGATTTTTCCACACACCCTCTCAATTAAGACGCTCCCAAAACTTTGCTTAAAATATTAAAACAAATTAATTGCCCTGTAATTCTTACATTCATTCTGACTGGCTTTATATTTGTACAAAGGAGCAATGACAGCATTCTTCCAGTCATTAAGAACATTTAGAATCCAAGCACTCTCATTGAACAACTCAGACAATTTGGCAAGTAATACCATAACCCCCCCCCACACACACACACTTTATAATCTCACTTGGGGTCCATCTACGTCCACATTTGCCATTCTTTAACATTTTCATACCTTTTAACACCTCAGTTTTGTTGATTCTTTCACTCATTATAATATTTTCCCTATTTTATGCTATTTCCTCTAAGTGCTCACTATATAATTGCTTAAAATACTCCTTCCATCTCTCTTTTTTACTGTTTTCATCCCATATCATCTCACCATGTTCATTTTGAACGCCATAGGTATTTCCTTGCACGCTTTGTTTCGTTCTATTTACCCACTTCCAGAAATTATTTCCTTCAAAGTCACTATGCATGCTTTATACTTTTAATCTAATTTGCGCCTTACTCTATTTTACTACTTTGTTTAAATTCATATTTTTCTCTTTGAATATATCCTAAGACTTGCTATGTTCTGCTTTACTTTTCACAGCAATCATTCGATTGTATACTGCATTATTTTCTCTCACAGCTTATTTCACAACTTTACCCCACTATACATTGAATTTTAAGTTTTCCACCATCGCAGATCCACACACATCTTTCACACACTCAAATACGACCTCCTCTATTCGATTTCAAGCCCCTTCTAAATCATTTGCATTTATGTTGAGATCCCATTCATGCACTTGTAAAGTGTTTGTTTTTTTGTCCAGAAATCTTTAATATTCCACTCTCACACTTTTATCCTGCAATTTTTCCACTTTCACTCTTAATTTATTAGTACTCTTACGCTGCTTCTTCACAAAATCCTACCTAATTCAACTATTGAGATCACTAGTAAATGATCTATTCTACATTCAGCTCCACGTACAACCCAAGTATTCTCTACTAAACTTGTTAGTCTGTTAAGATACACCATAAAATCAATCATCGTTCTCGAATCCTCCCTAATGAATATTTAATTATTTGCTATTTTCACTTAGAAACACTCCTCGCTATTAGGTAGAGTTTACTGGTTATTTACTCTCCTATTTCCCCTCACTCTACTCTACGTGCCTGCAGATTTCTTGGAATTCCCTACTTTCGTCCACATTCCTAAAGCCAACCCTGTTACACCTGGCGTTTGGTTATCTAAAAACAGTGTATTTAAAACAAACCACTATCACATCTCGTTAAAACTCTCACGCTCTCTTTCGTTTTAAAATGAACTCATCATAAACTCCGTATAAAATTACTTAGTGCGCGACTATTTATGTATAATATGTTAATAGTGTTCATTCAATCTATGTGCTTTGTATATTAAGCGCGATTGTTGAGGGGAATGCCTCTCACTAATTAGTTATTATGAAGACCACACTCGAAATCAAGACCATGGTCTCCATATTTGCCTGTACCTCCAGGTGAAGACATCGACCAAAGGTAGGCTCCACAACAGATATCTCTATATACCTTAGTTCAAAACCCGCCTCTGTTTTAGTGCTACTAAAACTGCTCCTTCGGAAATATATTAAGTTAATTTTTAATATAATTTTAATAATCGGATTGCCCACATAGCCCCTTTGTCATATACAAGTGAGTATTATTGTCTTGAGCCATGTGTTCGACAAAAATAAATAGCTTTCTTAACATAAACTCATTTACTAATTACCATTCTCGTTTACCCTGTCATCACCATACCTAACACTTTTTCTGAATTCTCTCTTTGGGTACCCAACCATACATTCACATCTCCTAGCAGGATAATTTTGTTATCTGGCTCATATGCATTCAAGACTTCATTGAACTCATTCCAAAACTCAACTCTCACATTCTTGTCTTCAACCTCTACTGGAGCATAACCAAGAACCAACATAATTCTACGAGTGCCTATTTTCATACGTAATCATAAAGGTCTAGATGACAACAATTCACACATTCTCAAAACAGCATAGCTCTTGGGCATATGATTAAACCTACTTCTTGACTTTCCCTTACCAAAATACAGGGTGTTACACAAAAGTTAACGAATCTGTTTTTGTTATTTTAGCTATCTAAAATCAGGACAGACATCAGCTGTGGAATAATTTTTGAGTTGCCATCTGCACATCAATATGAAAGAGAAAAAGAAACTTCCGTAGTTTTTTTTTATCTTATACATATTCAAAGCAATTTGACGTTTGAACGCTGGAGGATATTCAAGTTTTTTTTAAAAAAAAAAAGCTTAGTCAGTTTTTATCGTGTTTGATGTAATGAATGTTATACGGTACTCAAATGTCTGAATTATAACAATAACCTATAAACCTTTGACTATATAGAATAAATAATAATTTTCCGGCTTGTTTTTTGTGATGGTAAAAATATTGTTTTAAATTTTTTGATGAATATTTGTATGTTATAGATAAACCTTGTTCAATATTCTAGCTCATACGTAATTATGTACCTATATCCTTATAATTAATTAAGGATTTCAAGTTTAATTCCAAAAATTATCTACATCTAATGAATAGCATTGCAATTACTTGTCTGTTGTCTGTAAAGTAGCAGTTCAAATATCAGTAAAACCTAGAAATAGGAAAGTAGAGTTAGGGCTTGACTAAAATACATTGTACTACGCATATACAAGATAGTTAAGTGCCCATACCCAAGCTAAGCCGAGGGAGGGGATGACATAATCAAGGTTATGGACTAGCAAATTCACTGGTTTATATCTTTAAAAGAAACAAATCCACCACAGATATACTTTCAACTAAAAATTAATCAATGATTGATTTGGCATCAATCCGTCAATCCATCTGTTCTTAGTGACAAAAACATTCATGGCAATACATGTTTGTATTAGACAAAAATAAACAAGCCAGTTATTATATTTCAGCAAAAAATAGAATCTATTATTAATGTTGTTTGCGCTAATCTAAATTTACATTTCTAATAAACACATTGTTGACCCAAGTGAAAGGAGGGTCGGTGGAGGGATTTTACTCCCTCTTCCCAGACCATATAATATAATTTTAGTAAAAAGCTTAAATTATATGAGGTATAATTGAAATAAAGAGTTCATAATATAGATTGCTTACAATGGCTACATTTTAAGGCCAAGACTTACGACTTGGTATTCAAAAGGCATAATGTTAAGCACATTAAAAGTGACCCTAAAATTACAAATTAAGAAATACATATCTTTGATCACTTTCCGTGTGCTTTCAATAAACCTTCATTTTCTTGACCCGTGGATCAGGGTTGCGTGACGATGATTCAAATTTGAGATTTCAAAGACGAATGAAAGCAGTTTTATGAATATTTATTAGACCCTTCTTTTTAAACCACCAATTAGTAGTTTGAACCATGCTTGGATATCTAATACCCACACATAACTACTCCACATTTAAAATTAACTAACACATGCTATTGTCCAAACACCCCATGTTTAGTTGAAGGCTAAGTTGTTGCGATCGATGATTCAGGTCCAGCCTTAGTCGCATCTGGATTCAAACTCTGCTCCCAAACCAGCATTGGAGCTCGCTATATAGTCTAATGCCCCCTAGCTACAGGCGATAAAATCTTCTGCTCTCCTACTCTCGTCCTGGTAGCTCATGCTCGTTTTATTATTCAAGTGATTAAAATATAATTAATTATTATTTTATATATAGCTTATTTTAGTCAGGACAAGAACTTTTGTAATTATAATTATAATTATGAATTAAGTGAGACTAAAAAGGTTTGATAAAGCTCGCACATTAAAAATAAAAATAATTGTGGCTAAAATTCGTACGCTAAAGTGAAACATTAATTATAGCTTCCACTATTTAAGGAAGACTATTGAAAATAAATAATTTTAAAACACTGAAATGTTTAACACAATATATGTATTTTTATGTTTTAAAATATAGGTAAAATTGTGTACGTAAATTTGATTGCGCAATACCATTTGTTACGTATCATATTTATAAGGGTATTTTACCATTACGATCCCAAAAAGGGATAAGTCTTTCAATTCAAAGCCAACCAAATAAGTCTAGCACTTTTCTGTTTGGATTGTAACAACTTATAACACAAGAAAATAATTATTGTACATGCCAATGTTGTGTGGCTGGTTGACAGGGAACTCTGTTCTAAGATCATGCGCAGTAGCCATGTGAATCAGTCGCTTTCTCGCACCTACCTTGTATATCAGAAGTATCAGTAGTAGATTGTGACGAGGAAGAGGAGTTTAGAATTGGAAATTGAAAAGAAAAGTGATTAAGATGGATGTGGAAAGTTTTTCTTCATGAACAGGACTTTGTGGGATGGAAGGAGTTTATAAGAGAGTTGGAGGCCATGGAAAACCTTACTAAGCTAAGAATAAGCTTTCATGAATTATATTTGGCCACCAAGCGTAACTAATCGAAAACAAAAATTTCAGTTAAATCCGGCCACCACAACGCTGTCCAAACTCTACCAGCGCTAGAGAGAGTTGTAAATATGTATTGTCTCTACTATCGTACCATTCGTTGTAATAGTCCATTTCCACTCTGTTTATTATGATTTGTATGCGTACTATTTTTCTCTGAGTGGTAAAAGTTATAAAAAAAACTTTTAAGGATAGTATTCCCTATCTCGAATCGTATTCAACCAAAAAGTGTTGTAATTTATAATTTATAATTATTTTCATATACATTTTACTCGTATCATGACTGATAGTAAGGCTCTTTGAGATTTTTTTTAGTATTGTGTCTCATAAGCTTTCTGTTTATACGCCTATATACAAATAACTCTTGTGGGTTAACGATGAGAAAGATTGACTATATAGAAAGTGTACCTGCATTTGAGTGGAGGGAGAGTGGGAAACCATTTTAGAAAAACTACCCTAAACACCCGATCAAGGTTCGAACCCCCGTTCGTTCCGTGATTGGAAGTCTAGTCAATTGCGAAAGTGACGTCTAAGACCATGTGGCCACTGAAGTGTGTGTCTTAAGTAATTAGAAGACTAAACACTAAAAAGGTGGCAGGTATCAAAAAATCAGATCCTTTAAATTATTGGTCCAAATCTTATTTGTATTACTATACATTCACTATCCTAGTTATAAAAAATAATGAAAATATAAATTAGAAATATGATGGCTCTCTGTAGCCTTATGAAGATGTAACAAGACTTATTTGAAATTTTATTTGAGGTTTTTAACATGCAGTTTCTGAACCAACTGATTATATTAGTATACAACTTGTAACTAAATTAAAAATATATCCACCCACTTCAGTAGCCAAATGGTCTACTGTGTCACTCTCATGTTAGACTGGCCTGCAGATGATGAGAATGAGGTTTGAATCCTGGTCGGGTCAACTGAGTGGTTTTTCTTAAATGGTTTATACACATATAATCTAAGTAACAGGCATTAAGATGCAGTGATAGTTTATTATTTGTGTTTATAAATGAATATTTGTATTAGAATGAATGATGTCAGACAGCGAAGAAGAGGAACATTTAGTTTATCTTGAGTTTGACGGTCTTCTAGACTCTGAGTTATTTAAGAAAGAACCATTTATCTTCAAATTGGTCGGTGCAGATGGAGACAAACCTGTTTTGCAGATTGGACATCAGGTTAGGTACACAATTATTAATTCTCTCTGACACCTAAACTAAAATAGAACAAAAAAGAATAGGCCTACTATAATTCATTGGTCATTTTCTCTTGCCACTAAACCACATGGGCAATTAGTAGACAGAAGATCTTAAAGGTCAAATTGTCTCACATTTAGGTTTTTTAATATATCATTATCTTAATTTCTTGTAATTAATTATGATACTGAGGTATAGGGCCTACTCTGAGCTTAGATACAATTTGATATGAAAATTTATGTTATTCAACTTTAAGGCGGAAAAGGGGTGAAGGTTGAGGGATGCCTGTAACTACCTAGGGTATGCATGTGTTACATTGCCCAGTTCTATTAAAAATTTATGTCATAAAACACCTTAAATTACCTACTATATAAAACAAAATAAACAGTGTAGGTAGGCTGTAAATTTACCATAAAAATTATTTCAAACTCAATTTTGACAGAAAAGGGCTTAAAAATGTAATTTGAGAGAAAAAAATCAAACAAAACAAATAGATTTGTATTCTACAAATTGAAAAATGAGGAACATTGGGTAAGAATTTTGAAGAAATAGGGTTACCTTACAATCACAAGGGATTATAAATTAATTAGGTTACAAGATAAAATAATGAAAATACTGTAATTATAAGTACTCATTTTAAATTGAGTCTTTGAATCTGGTGGATCATACAGAAAACCTGAATTGAATTAGGCTAAGTATTTAAAAAAATGTAAATATTATATATTGCTAAAACAGGAAATATGAAATCATATAACATTAGGGTGTGCGAAACAAACATTTTAGAGGAAAATGTAAAATAAATTATCACTATCACTATTTAAAAAAAGGGTCATCCAGAAAGTAAGGAAAATTTTATTACTAAAAAATTATAGTTAAATAAAATCCAAATGCATTATATAATATTAGTAATATATATCCAAACCTATTTTTCTACATAGTCCCCGTTGATATTGAGACACTTCTCATAACATGTAACATATTTTTGTATCCCCTGTTATAGAAGCCTGCCAACTCATTGCCTGTTCATTCAACCATTCTGTGACAGTCTTTTTCACTTCTTCATCAATTCTTATGCGTTTACCACACAGAAATAGCTTCAGGTGAAAAAACATGGTAAAATCACTTGGACAAAGTTCGGACTATATGGAAGATGGTCAAAAACTTCCCAGGAAACTTATAGAACAGTACAAATGTGCTGGTGGCAACGTGTGGGCAAACATTGTCATGCAGAACCACCATGCTTGACAGCATACCTTGTCGTTGGATTTTGCCCAGTGCTTTGCTTTAGCTTGTTGCTTTGTAGCTTTTTAGAGCTTCACAATACAAATCGGCATTTATGGTTGCTCCCCTAGACATGAAATCCACCTGTAAAATGCGTTTCCTGTCTCAAAAGATATGACTTTCCGTGTTGACAAATTCTCCTTGTAGAAAGCAAGGTTTCATTACCATTAACACTACAGTATGGTCCAAAAACACATTGCCATTTTGGTGATACCATTCCACAAACATCAATACAGCACCCATAAATGTTGGGTTTTTTTGTGGTCATCAGTCAGTATGTGTGGCACCTATATTGCACATTTTTTTTACAATAGAGATATTTGCTCCATGAATTAATGATTGAGAAACTTGAGGATGTTTTTCATGCAACTCTTCGATGGTGCACAAGTTGTGTTAAATGTGTTCACCAATCTTGTTTTTCAAGTTTTCAGTGATGAGAGATGGGCGCTTAAATTGCTCCTTATTATGAATGTTAGTTCCGCAATTATTAAACATTAGACATCATTTTCTGATGCTTCATTCATTCATAAATTCATCGCCAATAAGTTGATGGTGAATTTCAATTTGCCAAACCTTTTGTACATTGTACAGGAAGTGAATCTTTGAATGCACTTTGCAGTTGATGGAACTATCTATTTTCTTGTTCATAATAAATCACAATAAAACACACTAGCTCATATAACCATCGCAAGAAACTCTGTTTTGTTTAACCACATACAACCAAGGCCAGCTAACCTTGAAATGACAGATCATTCATATGCGTGAACACTATGCGCAAATATTTCTTAATTTCTGGATCACAGTAGTAAACTCTCCAGTGCATTTAATGCAAATACATTATTTTTCTAAAATCCTTATTATGAATTGCTGAGTTAAAATAAAATGACGTTTGTACCACTAAATAACCATGGTTGTGTGTAATTACCCCTCATACATGAAACAAGTTTTATATTCTAACATAAGGTTAGTATATAACATACATGTTAGGACACATTTCTTATGTTGCTATTCTAATGAGTTGTATTAAGTATAATACTTAACCTAGATATAATGGGAATGTTGCTCTCAGAGTTGTGAAGTTGGTATGCCAAGCCTTCAACTCCGACACCTCTATTGTTCTACTGTCCAACTCCAACTCCGACTCCTTCATAAATGGCCTGTGTATAATAATTAGCAATAACAAATTTACTGCAGTAAAATCCTCCAATACAAATTACTTCTTGGGAATCTCTTTGACATTGTGGATTTATATTTGAATAAAATTTGTCAATCAAAATTACAAATTTTTTTCTAAAAATAAAAACAGTATAAGATTAAAATTACATATTTACCATACATTGTTATAGGCTCTAAGCTTTTATTTTGGAGCCAGAGTCTGACTCGGTACATTTTTACATACTCCACCTAAAACTGCTTCCGACTCTAACCCCACATCTTTGATTGCTGCAGATGTTTTTAAAACACTGCCAAGAAAGTGAGAATATAGTTCTCATGTGTGTAAACAATGGGTGCTTTTTGCAGGTGTTCTTAGGGGAGTACAGAGATATCGCGGGGACAGCTCTCTTTTTTGAGGAAGATACCTCGACACCTCAGCATGACCCAGTGTTTAGCAAGGTGCCGGACAAGCAACTGCGGTACATGTGTAAAACACGGAAGAGTCTTTTAATGTCACGTGTGTTTGTGAAAAATCCATCTTCCCAGGACAAAGTTGGAGATGAGGTTCAGGAATCTCCCATGAGAGAACATTCTGGTGAAGTCGAAGGGGGTCTCTCTGAGCCTACCGCTGGCCCCTCCTGGGCCCCAGATGTTGACACTGAGAATTTGACCAGCAAAATGGCATCGAATTGTAGTGTTGCAGTGCAAGAGACTGTCCAGATGGTTGATAAACAATTGGACACTACTAGAAACAATAGTCTTACAAGCAAGTTAAATTCTGAAGACTTGTCTAGTGATTAAGTTTTTATTAGTATGTGAATAATTAAACTTAATGTCATTCAAGTTGTTTACATTAATACATGATCAAATTATTAAAAAATTTAAACATCATAGGCTGTTAAAAATTAAAACAATGGCTCAAAACACCCAGGCTTTACTTCACATAAACCAAACTGTTCCTTGAGTATGTTTTTTAATTAGTATATAAAACACATTTGTTGTTAGTGACTTCACTGAGAATTAAGGATGAAGAATGTTAAGGGGAAGTGAACTGCACTAGTATGGAAAGAGGATAGGAAAACCTCAGTGAAAAATTTGCATGGAAAATGATCTTCATTAGCCAAGTAAAAATTTGAACTTCAATGAACTCACACATATTTGGGTACGGTGGCGCTTTATATCTAACATGACCCACTAACAGGGGCGTAGGGAGAATTTAATTTTGGAGGAGGGAGGGTTCAAAATTGAAAGCTTTTTACATAATGTTAGGACTTATCACTAAACCCTAAGAAATAAGAACATTGTTATTTTATGCGGTAATGTTGGAACTTTATTTGTGTGAGAGGAGGGAGTAACAAAAAGTTTTTAGGGACCCCTTCTCTCTCCCAGTTATTGTTAGACTATTGGATGCTCCTAGAAGATATAGTTGTCCTCGTTTGGAGAATTTTTGAAGACTATAGTCTTTTAAAAGCTATTGATAACAGTGCTGTGCACCCTCCTACATTATTTTGAATTTAGAAACTCCTAGAGGTTTTTTGAAGTAGTCTTAATCAGAAAATTTTTGAAAATTTAATATCTCTAAAAGCTATTTTAAGAAGTGCACAACATACATTTTTTACAAATTAAATTACTTAAAATGTATTTGAAGTGACCCTTACCCGCAGTTTTTTTTTAATTTGGTTACCCCTTGAAGCAATTTAGTGTGTTCCTCCCCTGATTTTTTTTTAATTAGATGCCTTTAGAAGCTATTTGAAGTGGTCTTATGCCAGCAAATTTTTAAAAGTCGATGCCCTTAGGAGCTATTTAGAATGGCCCTTTCCTGGATTTAAAAAAAATTAGATGCCATAACTTATTGAAAGTGCTCTTCACCAAACACATTTTTGAAAATGCAATGCCTTTAGAAGCTAATTGGAGTGGTCCTCACAAGGGTTTAAAAAAATATATGCATATAGAAGCTATTTAGAGTGGCTTTCTACAGGGATTTTTTTTTTAATCAATTGCCTCTAGAAGCCATAAATGATATTTGCCTGGAATTGTTTCTTTTAATAGCTCCAAATAGCTTGAGAAGCGATTTGGAGTGATCCGTCCCTGGCGATTTTTTGAAAAGTGAATTGTCACTCTAAGTTATTTGAAGTTTGATACAAGGCCATCTTTAAGTCTCATAAGAAAACCTTTGGAAAATTTTGGTAGGGGGTGTTAAAATCTCATTAAACCCCCCTCACTAGTTATTTAAAAACTAATAATAATGTACATAGTCATAGTTATAAATTTACATTTTTTCCTCTAAATGATGTCTACCAATAGGCCTACTGGAAATATACTTCGAATTTATTTTCTATACTGGAATATACTTTAATTTTGAATCAGACACTGGAAAAATATTAAGCCTCTTTGCTAATATTAAGTAAAATGTAGACTTCGGCAATGTCCATCAATTTATATAGACTGCAGTTCTGCATAAAACGAAAGAAGAGGAAAATTATTTTTATAAATGGAATGCAAAAATTGTAAATATTCTGTGATTGAATAGTAATTTTTGTCTGCATTCTACAAAGTAATTTTGTTTAAATAGCTATTAATTTTTTAGTTTTTAATCATGTTCTAACTGCAATTATTTTCTTATTGTTCATATATGTTTTTCTTACACAATATTTTATTTTTTATTGTTCTTCATTGAGTATTCTGAATCTATTTTCTCTCTTATTTATAATTCAAATTCATTGTTAAAAATATTACTTTGGGTTGAAAGCTTTGACACTTTTTTTTAGCGTATAACTAGAGACAACCAAAACATGTTATTAATGTCCTTGGCTTGCACATAGCATGATATCATTTAAAGACTGAAAACAAAGAATCGATAAATTGAAATTTAATTATTGTAATGTATAAAAGTAGAACTCGTGATTTTTAATGTTAACCTCAACAACAAAAAAAAGTTCTAAGTCTGTGAAAACACTCATATATCCTGTGATCTGTTTTATGCCTTTAAAATTATCTAAAATGGATACTCTCAGTATAAACGGCATCCCTGGCTTAGCATTATCTATTGCCAGAGTCACCACGTTGAAAATTATATTGCATGATGTGGTATTTGCTCATTTACAAAGAAATTGTGTTTATTTAGAGTAAAAAAAAACACTTAAATTCATGTTATTCATGTGAAAACAATAGAATTCACTTAAAAATTTGCATTATCGCAAATATAAATTTTGCGTGTCCCTATGTATAGCATATTTGACCATGAGAGATGCAGTATCCAGTTTGGTTGTCAGCCAGGGTATACCTTGAAGGTTTTTTACTTGTCACACTTGCAATAAGATGACATGATGCTATTGATTATGAAGGTGTGGAGTCAGGGGAAATATTAAACCTATCTTAAGATTAACTAACCAAACCAGGGTGAACATAGGAACAGTTACTCTTCTGGGAAAAATACCTATGGTATCACCGAGAATCAAGCCTGGAACCATCAGAATAGTAGCCATGGTCGTTAATCACCAGACAAAGAGACCAACCAACTGTTGTTGAACGAGGAGGGAAGGGTGGAGTTAGGAGATCATTCAAACATTTATAATATACTGTATATGTGTGTGGTTTTTAGTCATTAGTTCCATACAAAAAGAGTTTAGTTTATTTTTAAGATAATTACAGAATATTTGTCATGAACAAATATTTTAGGGCTTTCTTATTTGCTTCATTGCAGTTGAGTAATCTTGAAATAAAATTATTTAGGTATGGCACACCTTAATTTGACTTACTTTCATTCTATGTTTTTGCAATAGGAATACTTTGGTTCAGGTAGCCTTTTATAGATACTGTAATTTTAAAAAATGCTGGAAATATACTGTAATTTTAAAACTATTGTCAATTAGATACCCTGTTTTATGTGATTTGAAATAAAATACCGGAAGGAACAGAATATCCCTGTGGGCGCCATATTTTGCCAAGTGATGGTCCATTTCAATCTACACAACAGCAAGGCTAATGACTTAGCCCTGACTTGTAAACAAAGTGAAAGATAGGCTTATATGTAACAATTTATAAAATATTTTATAGTTCTAACCTTTTTTTATATGAAAAATATTTGCCACACAAATTATAAGGTGAGAAAACTTCCCTGTGATAAGTGATCTTAGTACTTCTGAAGACATGTGGAACTTCTTTATGCGAGGAGGAAATCTCTTCACCTCGGCCGATTTTTTTTAGTATCACATCTTACTAACCATTTGTGTTATGTGCTAATTGAGGGGGTCAGGGTAAAAACATGATAACTCTCATTTTATGAAAAAATGTGTTATCAGTGATTTCTGGTAGCTTACTTCAAGAACTAGTAAGTTGTTTTTATAGTCCATATTTTGAGGATAACTAGTAATATCAACAAATATATATTTTTATATAGAGATTTACAGATTTTATAGATGTTTAAATATTGAAAATATCCCATCTAAATCTATGGAGATTATAATGTTTTTGCCCCATCCTCCTTAATTATTCTGTGTTAGGAATGAAGAAGGTCGAACTTCGACTGAGTATACCCGCATTTGAATGGATCAAGAGTATAAAACCATTTAAGAAAAACTACCCTCAGTACACTCGGCAAGGAGTTGAACTCCCTGTCATCGACAGTCCCAGGCTCTTGCGAGAATGACAACTTAGACCAGGCTTGCCCAACCCGTGGGCCACTTGCGGCCCTAGAGTACGTTCGGTGCTGCCCACTAGTTCAAATTGACGTACTTAAAATGGCATTAATAAACAATAAATTAGGGTCTTTGGGCTGATGTAAATGCTCACTAACTTTCATGTAATTTCCAGATTCGCAAGGTTAAATGTATATATGAATGTATAGATGGATGGAAAAGTGTAGGTGTGGGTATTCTTACATATGTATTTGTGTGTGTGTGAACTTTATTTGAGTACTGGATATTATAAGTTTCATGAATGGCCCCTGGCCAATTCTCCAAGAACTTAAGCAGCCCTTAGCCAGGAATGGGTCGGATATACCTGATTTAGACCATGCAACCATCATAGTGGGCTCTCACATGGTTGGTTCACTTCTTATCAACTCAATAAAGCTTGGAATAATATTGAATGGCTTTTCATCAACCAGGACCTCACTCATATGAACATATTTTATTTTAGTCATAGTTACCGGGTTTTGTAATTTATCAAATGAGCTGAGCAACTATTACAACTTCAAAGGGGCTGGGCTGATATCAAGTTCATGGAACCAGAGGCAGGCACGTTTCCAAAACTTGTATAAGTAACTCGAGAGCAGAATGAGGTTAAACCATTTGATGATCAAGTTGAAGACAAAGCAGAAGATATCTCGGGGTGTCTTGAGCAACCTGAGTGGCAACTATAACTAGGTGAGTTCTGGTTTATCTAAGAGTATGTAAAAGCTCTCGCAGACACACCCATTTTGCCTGCTCATAAATTCTATCTCTTTTTATATGCTGGACAGAGACATCCGCTTGCTCCTTAACATAATTGACTGTTTACTATCATCATTTTTAGCACTGCATCTTACTACCTGCTCAGGTTGTATGCATTTTTACTCGTTGCACTAATGGTTTGGGATAAGAAAGGTTTAATTTAGAGGAAGCATACTCACATTTTTATGTAGGAAGAGTGTAAAAACCACCTTAGGTACACCTTACTCAGATTAGATCCCCAATTTCCCTGTCATTGGCAATCTAGTATATTGTAAGAGTGATGCGTTAATTAACTTGTTAATTTTCACTTTGCTTTAGTATTGGAGTATACATAAAGTTTGTCATTTTTCATAATGACCTGTTCTATATGTATAGACTCTTATAAATTGTTGCTATTTTCTCAAACAATCTCCCGAACTACATTGACTTTTAAAGTGTTTCCAGTTGGTCACTGTCTAAAAATTACTGTGAAGCTTTCAAACTTGTCTCGATAATATCTGGCAGAGAATCACATGGCATAGTGTGAGAGTGGTGCTTCTTAGCCGAAGTTTTGAATTACTCTTCAATAGTGAGAGCTAACAAATTCACTTCACAATGAAGTTCTGGAGCTCTCACCTTACAGATAAAGTTTAACTCAGGTAGCTAATACATTTTGAATTAGGTGCCGCATCCAAGTACAGTGTTCTTTAGTCTTCATTAGAAAGCAATGGAATTGAGACCAGTGGTGCCATACTACCATATTTTTAAAAAAATACAAAAAATCTTAAAATAACTTTTTTTAAATGAAAAAATAATTTACTTATCTCAATTTCACAGTTGTTGAGTGAAGCACACAAAAAATGCACCTTGCAGCTATTTCTGTATTGGGCATTGTTGTGTATCTAAAACCTTGGTTAATCTGCATGTGAAAGACTCTGAGTTTGTCACCTTTGACCTGCTCTCTCAACACATCAATGCCCCAGTCATTGACTTGGGTTCTGCTGTTTTTTTTTGTTTTTTGTGCAGATTAAAAAAATTCTATTTGACTTTTAAATGCCTTTGTGATTAATTTGAGACCATTCTAATTTTAAAGAATTGGCACTTTCATAAAAACAAGCTGCCAATTACGGTTATAGCCACATTTAGATATCCTAGTCATTTAAATTGTTTTCAATCACACATTTATATTATTATTATTATTTGTAACTGGGGAGGTTAAGGTTAAGTGGAAATTTGTATCCCCCTCAACCTCATTTCACCTGCTTACTCTTGCTAAAATGTTTGGGTTGAATTGGAAATCACTACTTTCAGACCCCATATAATATTGAAGTCAAGCTGCTTTGGGAGTTGTCAGTACTTTGTTGGGTGACTGTCCAAAGAAGAAACCGGGAGCATGTTGGCATTGTAAGACCGCACACATAATGTACAGTAAAATGTTGCCACCATCTAGTGTTCCAGCCATAGATAGATTGATAGGAGTGGTTAATTATTTAACATTGTTCTTTAAAAAACTGTTATCTATTTTAATTGATTACAATACACACCATTTGAGAATGTATGATTTTTTTTAACAATAAATAAACATAATTGACCAAATATATGGAAATGCCATATGCAACCTGGAGGCTATATATAGTTTCCCCATCCCTGGTCCAGAAAAAGCTTCCAATATTTATAACCCCTTGGGTTCAATACCGGATACATGTAAGCTAGTGTTTGTAAGTAATTTCTCGAAAAACAAATGAAATATTCACCACCAGGTATTAGAAAATGAATGGTAAGTATATTTGCGGTTTGATCTCTAATCATCTTCAATAGTCCATATCGTCATCAAATCCAGAGCTGATAACAAATCTATCTAAGATAAAGAATACATAAACGATGTACTTTCTAGATTATTGCTTCCATAGAGTTAGTTGCTAGTTGTGATACAAAACCTGGGACTAGATACTTGTTGGTAAGTTTAGACACGCTTCTCTTTTGGATAGACAATAACTCCACTGTAATTATGCTAAGGGCATCGCCTACTAAAACAGACATCGAGGTATTTCTTATAAAAATTGCAGTAATGAAGTTTCAAAACCTACAAAAAAATCTTCAATTATCTTTAAAATTTCTATCATGACCCTATTAAAAATGTTACTCTTTGTTAGAGAAATTACGGGTTTATGTTTCTAAACCTTCATCGTAATCTCATTACTATGACATATCGAGTGAAACGGGCTTGAAAATGTGTTAATTTAATCTTGTTGCATTTTTTTTAAACTATAAAACAAAATTTTATTTTATGGGGACATGTAAATAACTTGAGCCTCCTATTTGGCATGAGCCATGTTTTAAAATAACAAAATTTCGTCTGCAATCAGTCGCCTTCGCTTCTTGGAAGCCCTCTATTCAGGTGAAGAATTTTTTTTTCTGCTTCATAGCTTATCTATATTAGGATTTTGGTAGGAAGAATCTTGAAAACTCGCTTTTGTGGTCGAATCCTGTAATAAGACAGGTCTCTGTGCATATCTACTGGCTAAAGAGACCCTTTAAATTTTTAAATATAAGAATGGGCCAGCAAATAAAATGCGATTTTTCGGCAGACGCAATTTGTTATTTTAAAAAACATTGCTAACATAAAAAGAAAATCAATTTGTTTTAAATAAGTGACGCTCCAATAAAACAGAACCTAATAATTCCAATGTAATTTTTTTTAGTATATTTGATCATTTATTTAATATCGAGTATAAATTTAACATTTGATACTCTTAAAACTGATTTTAATGTGCATCGGTGTGTCAAATAGTTATTGTATGTTCGCCCAATGGAATATATTTTTAATTCTGGTATCCTTAGCACTTTTTTTTCTCTTAGATAAATAGTTAAACCTTGCCGGCCGTGTTAAAATACGTGACTACGTAATTTGCCCAGGGCTAGTCTAAAGTATCACTCGCTTTGCATTAGACTGCTGATAACGAGGAGATTGTAGTTCAAATCCCGGTCGGATACTCAGCGGTTTTTACTTGATGTTTTTCCACTCTCTTTCTCCACGTGGGTGCACTTAATCTAAAAACACTATTCTTCATCCATAGCACATTAGTGTAAATTGTAAAAATACGTAGAACACGAAAAGGTAGTAAGACACGATGAAAAAACTATTACCAAATACACTTTTTTTTGCAGCATTTTACTTTATTATTGGATTGTTTTTTAAGTATTGATCATATATATCAACAGTTACAGCTGCAGAAAACACAGCTTGACGTAAGAATATATGAAAGTAGATCTTGTAACTTTTCAACCAGATAAGACACTTCCTCTAAAACAAATTGTGGTCTTGTGATATTGACAGTAACACAGGCATGAGTAGTCTGGGCACTGAACTACGCTTGAGGCAGCTCTGCTTGTATCACACCCTAGGAAACTTATAATCTCTACTTTCCAGTTATAAATCATGAGTCAACTCGCTTCCTGGAGAAAACAATATCAATACAATGGATTGTTTACTACCTAAACTGTTTCTATATCTGAGCTTATCTTTAACACATTTCTCATTCTTGCCAGCAGATTGCACACACAAGTGCTCAACATACTCTCCATTCGTGTCATGTTACACACAAGTGCTCAACATACTCTCTCTCCGTGTCATGTTGCACACAAGTGCTTAACATACTCTCTATCCGTGTCATGTTGCACACAAGTGCTTAACATACTCCCCGTCCGTGTCATGTTACACACAAGTGCTCAACATACTCTATATCCGTGTCAAGTTGCACACAAGTGCTTAACATACTCCCCGTCCGTGTCATGTTACACACAAGTGCTCAACATACTCTCCATCCGTGTCATGTTACACACAAGTGTTCAACATACTCTCCATTCGTGTCTGGTTACAAACAAGTGCTCAACATACTCTCCATCCGTGTCATGTTACAAACAAGTGCTCAACATACTCTCTATCCGTGTCAAGTTGCACACAAGTGCTCAACATACTCTCCATCCGTGTCATGTTACACACACAAGTGTTCAACATACTCTATATCCGTGACATGTTACACACACAAGTGTTCAACATACTCTATATCCGTGTCATGTTACAAACAAGTGCTCAACATACTCTCTATCCGTGTCAAGTTGCACACAAGTGCTCAACATACTCTATATCCGTGTCATGTTACACACACAAGTGCTCAACATACTCTATATCCGTGTCATGTTACAAACAAGTGCTCAACATACTCTCTATCCGTGTCATGTTGCACACAAGTGCTTAACATACTCCCCATCCGTGTCATGTTACACACAAGTGCTCAACATACTCTCTATCCGTGTCATGTTACACACAAGTGCTCAACATACTCTCTATCCGTGTCATGTTGCACACAAGTGCTTAACATACTCCCCGTCCGTGTCATGTTACAGACAAGTGCTCAACATACTCTCTATCCGTGTCATGTTACACACAAGTGCTCAACATACTCTCTATCCGTGTCATGTTGCACACAAGTGCTTAACATACTCCCCGTCCGTGTCATGTTACACACAAGTGCTCAACATACTCTCTATCCGTGTCATGTTGCACACAAGTGCTTAACATACTCCCCGTCCGTGTCATGTTACACACAAGTGCTCAACATACTCTCTATCCGTGTCATGTTGCACACAAGTGCTTAACATACTCCCCGTCCGTGTCATGTTACACACAAGTGCTCAACATACTCTCTATCCGTGTCATGTTGCACACAAGTGCTTAACATACTCCCCGTCCGTGTCATGTTACACACAAGTGCTCAACATACTCTCTATCCGTGTCATGTTGCACACAAGTGCTTAACATACTCCCCGTCCGTGTCATGTTACACACAAGTGCTCAACATACTCTCTATCCGTGTCATGTTGCACACAAGTGCTTAACATACTCCCCGTCCGTGTCATGTTACACACAAGTGCTCAACATACTCTCTATCCGTGTCATGTTGCACACAAGTGCTTAACATACTCCCCGTCCGTGTCATGTTACACACAAGTGCTCAACATACTCTCTATCCGTGTCATGTTGCACACAAGTGCTTAACATACTCCCCGTCCGTGTCATGTTACACACAAGTGCTCAACATACTCTCTATCCGTGTCATGTTGCACACAAGTGCTCAACATACTCCCCATCCGTGTCATGTTACACACAAGTGCTCAACATACTCTCTATCCGTGTCATGTTGCACACAAGTGCTCAACATACTCCCCATTCGTGTCATGTTGCACAAACAAGTGTTCAACATACTCTATATCCGTGTCAAGTTGCACACAAGTGCTCAACATACTCTACATTCGTGTCATGTTGCACAAACAAGTGTTCAACATACTCTCCATCCGTGTCATGTTACACACAAGTGCTCAACATACTCTCCATCCGTGTCATGTTACACACAAGTGCTTAACATACTCCCCGTCCGTGTCATGTTACACACAAGTGCTTAACATACTCCCCGTTAGTGTCATGTTACACACACAAGTGCTCAACATACTCTCTATCCGTGTCAAGTTGCACACAAGTGCTCAACATACTCCCCATCCGTGTCATGTTACACACAAGTGCTCAACATACTCTCCATCTGTGTCATGTTGCACAAACAAGTGTTCAACATATTCTCCATCCGTGTCAAGTTGCACACAAGTGTTAAGCATACTCCCCATTTATGTCAGACTGCATATACTTAGGCCGGCCGCCCACCAATCTGACAAAACGTCCTATGGTGTCATATGACAAATTTTTAGACCCAGGGAGCGACGATGATGTGTCAAAGGCCGGACAAAAGTCAAGCCCAGTTACTGTCATGGCGTCATGTAAAAATGATGTAGATCTTTTACTTTTAAGTAGTTGTTTATTACTGATATTTGACGAAAAGGAAGCCAGACAAGGAAAGTGTTGGGTGCATGCATGCTCTGTACAAAGAAAAAAAGAAAGTGTTTTTAAATAAATTGAGAGAATATGAAAAGAAGTTAGAAAATTTACCCTTATGAGTCTGTAAACTTTAGAGTTTCTTCGTTTCGTAATTGAAGACAAGATTAGGAAGTTTTACTCAAATTATAGATAAATCATCACAGCAAGCGAGAGATTACTCATGAGATTAATGTAAGCAAAAAACAAATAATAATAATAATTTTACTTGGTAATAATATGATGACCTTCTTCAGGGAAGGTTTTGTCAGACGAACAAATCCCATCGGACAGAAGCGCATGGACCTTCATCGGACAAATGTTCGATGTCAGATGATGTCATATGACAAAACTAGTTCGGTGCGACTGATTTAAACAACGTGTAAAAAATTTCGTTGGACTGTTATATGACAGAATGTTTTTGTCTAATTGGTGGGCTACCGACCCTGCTCAGCATACTGGGACACTCACAAGTCGTTTGCGAACTGGCTTCATTCCATATGGACCAGAATATGAGGACCTTTGTTACATGTTGAAGCGGTGCGGATATATTGGGTACTTTCTAGTTTATTAGGGATATGTGAAGTTTAAAAATTGTCCAACTTTAAGGTCAATACCCCTCCACTTTGACTTTGACACCCTCAATAACTTTCGCATTTATTAAACAATTCGAAGGAAGAAGAAAACTTCGATATATTAATAACAGATCTGAAATATCTTAAAAGCAGCTTCTAAACAGTATTTTTAACACCAAATAGTGATTAAATCACATCAAATCGTAAACGAAGATAATTTTAGATATGTCAGCATAGTAATATGGTGGGCTTTATTACTATTTTTCTACACCTTTCTCCTTAGCTAGATGCATGTCATGGATGTTTATAAACTTAGTGTTTTGCGACGCCAACTTTATATTCGACTCCGACTTTGACTTTCTTCGTATGTTTCAAGTTTCAGATTCGACTTTGCTTCATATTTAAAAAGTGGCCTTCGCACACCCCTATAGTAGGTATAGCCGATCTAATTTACTTTACCGTTATTAAGCTCAGTAATATTTATATTCAATTCTGTAATCAATAATTAAATATCATCCTCTATATTAAATACCTGAAATTCACTCACTTCTATGACACAGTGGAGACTGTATATCATACAAAACTCCTCTTTGATAACGTTTTATTACATGCGTGGACACAACTATCTTGTCTCTATTGTTAACTTATATCTTGGAAGAATTAAGAAATACTCATTTTTATTCTAACCGTAGATAATAAATCTATCATTTTAAATACTATTAGTCCTGTGAACAATAGAGTTCGTTCATTATTTGTTCCTATTGTTACCAGTCATAAGATTTCTCTTTGGATTAAAAGTTGAAATATATCCTAGAATTTCTCCTTGGATGCGAAGTTGATATTTTCCTTTGGAGATCAAGTTAGACAGAAAACAAATTATTAATGATTTATTCACTACTACAATATATAAATATATAATAACCGTTGTCCACACGATTTAAAAATCCAGTCTCGCAATATATGTATTAAAAAAACACCCAAGCTATTCGATCGATTGCTTAGAGTTATGAATTCAAATCAGAAATCACTCGAGAATAGCTATTTAAGGAAAAACCTTTTGAACAACTGCCATTTTGAAATGTATAACCAGATTTAAAAAAAACTATGTATATACATTATACATCGTTTGGCCTAGGTCACAGACAAATAATATAACCAGACCCTCAACCTCCATGTTAAAATGGTCGGCCATGCTGCGGTTAGTCCTATCATCACCCAGCAGTTACACTAGCGAGGCCCAGTGTTGAAGGACTAAAGCTGGCTAAAGGAGCGCATAGCTGCGGTTGAGAGGTTGAGAGTCTGTTTCTTACTTGTCTGTGGCCTAGGCTCAAAGAATCTCCCCGCCAAGTGGCAAGATTCGTTTAAATTGGCTCACACCTTTGATAGCTATCACATAACCAAGACCGGGACAGACAGCCATGATGAATGGTCAAGTATTAAACAGAACCTATATTTTGAAGATTTAATATTTTACTAATTTGTTAATAATTCTTCTTAGGGCTTTCTTAATTATATATTTTTGAAAATAAAAAGGCTTGTCAATAAAATCATCTGGATTGACGCTGATTTAAAATATTGTGTTTAGTTTAGTTCTGAATGATTAATCTCGTTTATGTACTGTACTAATCGTACATCCTTTAAGTGGAGGCTATTTTCATGTCTCGATGAGATTAAATGATAGATACTATCCAGGAATCAAACCTGGGACCCCCAAGTTTGTAGCCAGGGCATTGACCACTACACCACGGGGGAGAGTACTGGACGATATGAAGGCGGTTGACAGCCGTTGGATTGAACGATTAAAGTAATGTTCACCCCATTTACTCCGAAGCTTACTTTGAATATTTAAACAATGAAAGTGTTTCTCAACTTATTTTTGTTCACGGCACACTGAATTTGCAAGTTGGCGACACTACGGGAGATTCTGACCTGCGCAGATCTCAGTTGAGCAGGAAATGTGATTGTGTGTCCTCTGTTTGACCACGAATTTAACTTTGGTGTAAGAAAACACAAGATTATCATTAATTACTCAACTCTTTCGAGTGTAAGTCATTAAATTACCCAAAAAATAAATATATCAAAGCTTTCGAAAATGTTTATATTATTTATTTAATAAATAATGACATTGAATGAAACTATTTTTAATTATTTTTATCAACAATAACATAACGTCGATAATTTCGCAGTTCAATGTTAAATATACTATTTAAATAAGGAAAAATTAACATATTGTCATCACAACAAATTAGATTAGATTTATAAATGCCACATGTAGCCAGCCACTAGACTCGCTGCGAGCTAGGAGTGTTGTCAGGGCTGCCCTGGGTAAAAACTTCGTTTGTGGGGACCCCAGTTATTTGCCTCGCCTCCCTCTCCCTCCCGCCCTAAAATAATAATAATAATAATAATTAAAAACTTAATTTTTATTTAGTGTTATTACAAGTGGTTTGCACATAGACGTACCAATTTTTAGTCGCATAAACTACCTATCAGGAAATGCCCCAAAAGGTACATACATGTAATAAATAATGCTAGAAACCATATTTTTATACATATAAGGGCTGATTTATCCCCGACATTTCTTTCAATTTCTTTCAATTTCCTTCCCCAATGATTTTGATCCATATCAAGACACAAAGAACAATTGTGCCGAGTTTCAATTAAATCGGTTAATATGTTCAAGAGTTATCGTCAGACATATCCACCACAGACAGATATACCCCGTTCCCCGTATTCACTAGCCTGTTTTCCCCCTGTGTGGCCGCAACCAAGGGTGGCACCTTGGTGTTGTTTATGTTTTGAAAATCGCAGTTTGAAATATATTTCGTTCGTCACTCA
Organism: Timema californicum; assembly: GCA_902141385.1. Classification (NCBI taxonomy): domain Eukaryota; kingdom Metazoa; phylum Arthropoda; class Insecta; order Phasmatodea; family Timematidae; genus Timema; species Timema californicum. The sequence goes on along the minus strand of CABFOW010002063.1, from coordinate 7,225 downwards.
TGCCATTAGTAAGTAATATTTTATCAGAAAAGGATTAAAATTAATAGAGTAAGAATTTTTTTTATCTTATCATCACTTCAACCTACAGAGCCAAAAGGAAACTTTTTTTAATTTCAAAAAGACCATTTACCCTACCTTAAATATGAACCTGGGTCAAGGAAGACAACCCTCAAAGGGTAAACGAATAATTCATTATACTAATTATTTATATTACCCTCGGAACTAAAATGCAAAAGACAAAAAATGAAAGTGAATTATATCTTTGTCGACGCCATCTAAGTGGCTTACCATGTATGTGGTGGTTTGCAGATAAGATGCGGATGACACACACACGTTTCGTAGTTTCCGCCGGTGACAAATAAACCACGTTCAACCGATCCGCCCACGTGATAATAAACGACCTCCCGCTCTCAGAGCCTTGTCTGCAATCCATCAAGTTCTAATAATTTCATTCCTACCGATGATGATGGAGTAAAGTAGTACTAATAGGCACGTGGTTCGAGCACGACTGGATGTATCGGGGATCGCTCTACAGCACTGCGTTTTAGTACTCGTTCAGGCTATACGCAGATGTACTAATCATGCTAGTGTGTTAGGGATGAGGAAGGTTGAATTTAGAAGACGTATACTCGCATTTGCGTGGAGAGAGTGTGGAAAAAGCATTTAGGGGGGAAATTTCAATCTTACACCCGACCAGGAATCGAACCATGGTGCCCCTGTTATCGGCTGTACAGTTTATTGCAAGAGTGATGCCTTAGGCCATTCAAACACCGAAGAGGGGCAATGTGGTATCTTATCCTCCTTTCATGTGAATAACTTACTGGATATTTATTTAAAATTATCATCCAATCTCCTTTATAGTATGGATTAAATAGCCAAGCTGTTAAAATTGTTAGTTACTGTTATAGCCGCATCTAAATATCATATTATTTAAATTGAAAAATGATACCTGAACACGGGAATCGAACCCGGGACCTTTGGCTTAGTACGCTAACGCTCTAACTACTGAACTATCCAGAAACCATCCCATGCCCAGGGTCATTCTTCACTAATATTTTAAGGCAGATTCTGTGATGGACGTGCGGAAATTGTCAGATACATATGAGTGATCAATTAAGATCACGAGCTATCAGATAACGCAGTCGCCTTCGACTCGGTAGTTGGCTCTAAGCTGCCATTTGTGCAATGAGAACTGTACGAGTGGGCGTTTCATGATGGATTAAATAGAAATGCTGATAGCTCGTGATCTTAATTGATCACTCATATGTATCTGACGATTTCCGCACGTCCATCACAGAATCTGCCTTAAAGTAACAGTGAAGAATGACAATGGGCACGGGACAAATTCTGGATAATTCAGTACTAAAACCAAAGGTCCCGGGTTCGATTCGTGTGTACAGGTGTCATTTTTTCAACTTAAAGAATATTACCCCTTATGTTAGTTTTTGATCTAATTCTTTGCGATTTTGACGTTTTCTAAAGGTTACTGGACTAAATATTAGTAGCGCGCTATCACTTGCTTGGAAATTGTTACTTTTGGAGCACACATTGCAGAAAGTTTTAAAATTGTCAAGGACAGTTTTCTTTGAATTGTAGAGCCAGTCATAATTACAGCCCAAACCAATTTCGGAGGTCGAATGGTCTTAACTTTAAGGTGTCATTCTCACAATATAATGTACTGCCGATGACGGAATATTGGGGTTCGAATCCCGTTCGAGTGGACTGAGGATGGTTCTTCCCTAAATGGGTTTTCACTCACTCTCTCCCGCAAATGTGTACACATTTACTCCAAATTAAACCTTACTCTCCCTAGCACTAATTAGTACATAAGTGTAAAACCCCAATTGTTGGTATGATACAATGCTTGAAGGGGCAAAAGAGGTTTGCAGTTCGAATTAGAAAGAAAACACGAAATAGAAAATTGTGTATGCACACTATAATAATTTTAAGGATGGAAAATGAATGTTTTTAACCAGCCTAAAGTTTTTTCGTTCGATCACTATAATCATTTCACCTGGTGTCCCACAATGTTGACCGTGATATAATTTCTTTAATAAATTGTTCAGTATAGAAGACTGCTACGTTTTTCTTCATCAGCTGCAATTTGAAACTATTCCCGTACTGAGTTTCAGCACACGCGAGATCGTGGGAAAGGCTGTACAAGACGCTGTACCCAATACTGGTAAAGTCTATTCGCTTCCGGAGTGGTAGTGACAGCTATCGGATATATTCTCATGTATCCATTCGTCAAACCATATGATATATATGTTGAGTTGTTACTTTTGGCAGTCAAAACTTTCAACCACAAACCATTTGTTTTTAATTGTGTCTTTCTATAAACTTTTTTTTTACATTATTAAAATACGAGCTTATAAAAATAACCGTTTGGACGTTTTTTTTGTTTTTTTTGCGTCTCTGGTTCACCTAAAGAAAAGTTTTCAAATGAGAGCTTCTAAAAGGTTGCGTTCGTTTCACAAATTAAGATGGCGAACCAGATGAAACGAAGGCCATTGATGACGTCATACAAACGGTGTTCGGCTATGCTAATGCGTATTTGTTTATAAAAATACATTTATTCTTCTTCATAATTCTAATCACAACTCAGAAAATTTATTATCTCACTGTTTCAGCTTCTTGTTCATGGAATACCCTAAGAAACGATATAAAGAAACTAAAATCGAATACGAATTACGTGTGTGTGTGTGTTAGCTCAGTCGCTATATTGAGTTGTGTGTGTGTTAGTGTGTTTGTTAGCTTCACTTTAACCACTTTAACCACTTATTAGTATTACATAAGTTTTAACAATATTTTTACTCTATTTATATATTACGGCAAATGGTTTGCGTTTATCTCTTTAAACTCTATTAATTGTAAATTTTAGATAAGCATAAGAGAAAACGGAAGTCCTTCGCTAATAAAACTGTATTCACATTTTTTTTAAATATAATATAATTGATAAATTCTCACCCAGAGTGAACCTAGATAAGAAAAGGGAGGGGAGGGGCCCTTTCCAAGAACAAACTAAAGACTTGATATTTAAAGGGCACACTGTTCCTACAAATTAAAATTGTCTCTAAAAATCCCAATTGGTAAAAAAAAACATATAGATAATAACGTCGATATACATATGGTTCTACCCCCTCCACTCCCCTTCTTTCACCCCTTCCCCCCTCCCCTTTCACCCCTTTCCCCTCCCTTCCATATAAAGTAGATTTCTGAGCTAACCAATGAGTCACGGTAAATATCAATAAGACAACCAATAAAGAGAAAAATGTGTGCTTATAAACAAACTCACCAGAATTGTTTATAATGTTTACAAGAACTGTTGCGACATTCACTGGTTCGTAACAGATGTTTTTTCGTAACATCGTAAATCACGATCAGCTGAATATCGGTAGGAAGATAACCGGGCCGGGCGATGGGGGTTATTTAACAGCCGTTCTGGAACACCCGTAGATCACGCTCCTCTAAGGACACAGGACGAAGAAGGCGGATTTTAATAAGATCCCCCCACTGTCCGGTTGGAGAAAATATGGGAGCGCAGCAGTGAAATTGAAAATAGGTATACATGTTTGTGCACCGTGTCTTACTACCCGTCCGGCTTGATTGCGTGTTCATACTAAATTTGGTAAAGATGGGGTAGGTAGGATTTAGAGGAAACGTAACCGCATCTACCGCGGTGGATGAGTGGGAAACAATTTAGGATATTTAAAAAAACCACCTCCCGCACACCCAGCCGTGATTCAAACACTGACCTCCCGGTCACCGGTAAACCAGATAAGACTAGACTGACTTATTTATCAGTATGCTCAATGATAAGCTTAAACGTAATTTATATGTGTAAAAAAAGGGTTTATTTGATTATTTCACTTATGTTAAATATTGTTCTAAGCTCAAGGATAGTATTTTTAAATTGTTAAATGATCTATAAAGTGCATCTGGGTAGTGAGAAACATTTATAGAAATAAACAAAGTATATTGTATTATTTTATGCTGATATATCTGAATTTATCTCTGCTTACGTTATAGATGTCATGTAATCATTAATCGGTGATAACTGTTAAAATATTGTTTAGTATTTTTTCTAAAATTGATTATATGTTGAAATATGTCATATCTAGTGAGATGCTTCAAATCTGTTGATGATTTATCAAAGTTTTCTTCTTTCTTCAAAATGTTTCGAAAATGCGAGGGCTAATGTGAGTGTCGAAGTTGAACGAAAGAGGTTCGAACCTTGTATGTCGACATTTCGAAGCTTTGCACATCCCTATACTAATATATAAATGATAAGAGACTAGCAGAAACACCCGGCGTGGTTGCACCGGGACACTCTTTTCTTTGCTTCAGACAGAATTTTTTTTAAAATTTATTTCTAAACAAGTTTTTAATAGATTTAAGAAAATACAATCAAAATTTTAAAATTCTGGCTTTGTAGTACATATGTTTGTCCACATGGGCTACTAATTTTAAAATTTCAGCCCTCCTCTACGTGCGGTAGATATCGTTTCAATGCTCATGAAAGTCAAACTCTTTGTTTTATTATTAAATATATAAAAATAGTTTCAGTAACTTCTTTAAGGTTGATTAAAATCAGAGTGTACCTCGGCTAACATCGCGGCGATGTCCGCGAGTCGAAAGACTCTCAACCCCGGCCGAGGCCTATCTTCCATATGCCGTGCAAAGACAGACACGAGGGGAAGAGCGAAGAAGCAACGGTGTGTAACTAGTAAGGTGGTGACTGCCTGCGCAGTGTGGTGTGTGTAGTGACAGCGTGTGGTTGGTTGTCTGATCCGCAGGTGCGGCTAGCGAGCAGCTGCCGGTAATACTCTCACAAGGGGAACGAGGTGTGTAAGGAGAGAGCGTTCTTCTCTCTGCCCCTCCCGGTCCTGGGTTCACAAACCCTCACGCACGAGAAATGAAGAAGTTCAAGTCAGGAGTGACACCGGAGGAGGATGGAGTATCGCCGCACAGGAAGCGGGTCAGTGCACACCTTTACATTGCTCTCATCCTGTGTCTTACACGTGAGACGTGACAGTGTTTGGCGGGGAGGCCAGGAAGTAGCAGTTTCTTTTAGCGTCAGACAAACCACAAGTTTTGAAGAAAAAATATATATTTTATGTACCGCGCGTTGACACAAAGTCTTGACACAAACAAACATTTTCATACTGTGAGTCTTTTTTCTGTATTCTCATTTTGAATATTTTGTTTTACTCACTTCAGGAGTCACTATCGTGTTAGAATAGCCTACTAAAGACGGGTAGATCGGGGTTTGAAGCCTGGTTGTGTCTACTGAGTATAGTGTTTCCTAAATGGTTTCCTATTTTCCCTCCACGCAAATATGGGTAGATTACCACTAAAATGCTTCCTTCCTCATCCCTACCCCATTAGAGTAATTATCATATACGCGTATAACCAGTAATAGGTAAGACGCGGTGACAAAAAAAAAGATTAATTTGATTCAATTCAACTCAATTGATGTGCGTCATAAACTGAAATGTGATGGTTATCCACAGGATCATCTTGATAACTGAATCAAATTGAAAAGAGGCCGTTCTTGAATTATGTAAGGCTCTTCTCACTCTCGTGATTTTGAGCCCCCACTCCTCTTTCTATTCTCCCAAGTAAGGGCTTGGAAGATTTTTCGTCTCTCCCCTCTAGCTTACGTAAATTTTTACGATTTGGTATATTAGATTATTTTAATTATTTTTAGACATAAGGCTTGGTAAAAGTGGCAAAATATGAAGTCTACTTTTCAATAATTGTTTCTATAAATCACTAAAAAATTATTGATTAAAGTGGGTTTAGCCAATGAATGAAAAATATACAGTTTAGAATTTTCTGACTTTTTTTTTTAGATTTTGTCTTATCACAAACATTGATAAAAATAATCCCTATATAAGAAATAGGCCTACTCTGACCCCAATTCTCCCCTTCGTAAGAAACTTTTAAAAAGTACTGAAACTCCTACCGCCTTCCTCCCCACACAAAAAACCTTACTTAAATTAAGGATGGGCCCTAAGTGGAAAATCATGAGATGAATCAGTATGGTTGAGTGGTAGAGCATCGGCACTCGAAGTCGAAGGTCCTGGGTTCAATTTCCGTGTCCAAGCTGTCATTTTTCACTTAATTGAATTCAGTGATGATTGTTTATTTATTAATATTAATTAATCCTCATTAAAGAAACATCCATTGTGTTAAATACTTTATGATGGTGTGTTTTTTATTTTATAAATCTCTTCCCCCCCCCCAAATCTAGTATGTATCACTTGAATAAACACTATACTAGCTTTAATATTAGAGGAGAAGTGTAGCTTTACAAACCCGGTAGTTTGAATACTTATTTTGTAATTTTTAAATCAAAATTTAAATAATTTATTTAGAAATAAAATAGAATAACTTTTATGTTGACCCTTGGACATGCTCTTTGTTGACATACAAGATACATTGACATAATTATTAAATATAATTGGATATAATATGAGCCAAAATCCGTGTATGTATACAGTTTAAAGCCAAATGGTTTGTGGTTAGTAAATATATCACATTAATACACATGGGAGCTATTTGAAATGACCCCCTAAGTGTATTTATCTTAAAAATCGAAAAGCCATTTGGAGTTAACGATGCATTCATATGCTCAGAAAATATGAAGGTTTTTTTAGCACCGCGTCTTACTGCCAGTTTGGGCTATAAGCTTATATATACTGATTGTGCTAATGATTTTATGGATTGGAAAGGTTATATGTATAGTAGGTGCGTGGATGGAGAATGGAAAAACCAGCCTCAGTACACCCGACCGAGATTCTCGCTTCGATCTTACCGTCATCAGCAGTCTAGTTTACTTCGAGAGTAGTGCCTTGGACCATGCATCCACCGAAACGGGTCAGATACAAGTTTTACTTAGACAAAGCAATACATGCCATGAGGTAGGTGGTTGGTGGAAATAATGATTATTAACATTTCATTAATGCTATGCTCAACCACTTAAGATGAATTTAGAATTTGTGAAAACACGGCGTTATATTATGCCCAACCCTCTCAGATTTCCTGGGAGTGTAGATACACAGGGCGTTATACTATGGGCAACCCCCTCAGATTTCCTGGTACTGTAGACAGACAGGGTGTTATACTATGTCCAACCCTCTCAGATTTCCTGGGAGTGTAGACAGATAGGGCGTTATACTAAGCCCAACCCTCTCAGATTTCCTGGGACTGTAGATAGACA